>APFE031565085.1:425245-450269 GCA_000404065.3 Pinus taeda
GTTTATGGATGATTGCTCAAGTTGGAAAAATAGATGGACTTCTATTTTTGATGAAAGTGTGAGTGATCACAGTGTGAGTGATCAAGTCTATTTTAGACTGGCTGTCAAAAATAGAAAAGTCAAATATTATTATCTCACAATAATATTTGGACTATAAACTTAATCTTATTCTCTTGGAGCACTTCAGTTCGAGCTACGGATGTGGCACATGCAATTGCATGAAGGAAATACGTGGTTCTTATGGGTTAGTTGAATATTTTCATGCATGACATCAGTTAGAACTCAAGTGAGTTGAGTTTAGTGGACTGGAGGTGCAGTTGATGGAGTTGTGTTCAGTTTAGCTTTGTTAAACTGGTTGTATTTAGTCTAACTGGCAAATAGCCTAGAGATGAGTTGGGTGAATTAGTTATTAATTAATTCACAAGTTATAACTCATAATACAACTAATGAATACATCAGTTAACTCAGTTGCATGTCAGTGCATGTTCAGTTCAGCAGGGACAGGTGTTAGAGAATCAGATTGCTATCAGTTGTGACTATAGTTGTGCACCAGATCTTGCACAAATCAGGGGATTGAGTATGCCAATGAGTTTGCCCACATTGTAGCTTTCTCTCACGTGATTTAGCCAAGGAAAGACGTGGCTGCCTTGGAATTATCACCGGTTCTTGTGCAAGTATTGAGCAGAGGAGGCAGGCAAGCAGCGGAAGAGATCTGAGCTAGTGATTGATTCAGATCTGAGCTGTATTGTGTGTAACAGGTGGAGCTGGTACTGGATTGCTTGTGATAAGAATTGTACTTTGTAATGTTACATGACTCAATCATTAATATACAGATAGTTTGGGTTTTTAGCTAGATGCTTTCCTCGGGATACACACTGTGTTAATGTGCGAATGCTCTTGATGTTTTATTGTTATTGATGCTGCTATATTGATGATCAACGTAGAGGAGCTTATGTATTGTGTATGTTTTCCGCAATAGTACATGATCAGGATAATCTCTGTTGAATATGTGTTAAATTATTCAAAATTTCTACATTATTTTCTACAAAAGGAGTTTATATTATATTATGACAATCATGCATTACAGTTCATAAACAACCAACCAAAATTGAACCAGAAACATGCCAAGTGGGTAGAGGTTTTGCAGAGCTTAAATTTTGTGATAAAAAACACAAGTGGTAAATTGAACAAAGTTTTTGATGCTTTAAGCAGGGTAAATTTCATTGTGCAAGAATTAAAAGTTGGTATTGTAGGATTTGACGAAATGGTTGATATGTATAAAGATGATGCAGATTTCAAAGCTATTTATGCAGCAGTACAAAATCCAATAGTTCATAACAGAAGTCAGTGGTTAGATTATCTTATCCAAGGAGGTTTATTATTTAAAGGCAACAAGTTGTGCATTCCCAAATGTTGTATGAGGGAAAACATAATAAAGGAGAAACACAGTGGAGGATTATCTGGTCACTTTGGACAAGACAAAACCTTTGTTTAGGTAAATGCTTTTTACTATTGGCCAAAGATGCAGACTGATGTTAAGAGATTTGTTGAGAAGTGTAGGATATGTTAGCATGCTAAAGGGAGAAGCCAGAATACAGGATTTTACCAGCCATTTCCAATAACAGACCGACCATGGGATGCAGTTAGCATGGATTTTGTTTTGGGGTTACCTAAAACTAAAAGGGGGAATGATTCCATTTATGTTGTGGTAGATAGATTTTCCAAGATGGCACATTTCCTTGCATGTAAGAATACTAGTGATGCAACACATATTGCTAATCTATTTTTTTTCTTCAGAAATTGTAAGATTACATGGATTACCTGTAAGTATTGTGTCTAATAGAGATACAAAGTTTGTAAGGCATTTCTGGAGAACTCTTTGGAAGAAACTAGGTGCTAACCTCAGTTTCATTTCAACATGCCATCCTCAAACAGATGGACAGACCAAAGTGGTAAACAGAAGCTTGGAGAACATATTGAGAAGTTTGGTGTATCAGAATCCTAAGCAATGGGATTTAGCACTAGCTCAGGCCGAGTTTTCTTATAATGACACTCCAAATCAAAGTACTAGAATGAGTCCATTTCAGATTGTTTTTGGAATGAATCCAAGAGGTGTGTATGAGCTCAGAAATTTGGGTAAGTAGGAGACAAGAAGTGCAAAAGGTCAAGAGTTCGCAAAGTAGATGAAGAGACCACAAGAAGATATCAAAGGCAGATTGCAGGAAAGTAGTGGGAAATACAAACAGAGAGCTAATATGAAAAGAAGAGAGAAATAATTCCAAGTGGGAGATTTAGTGATGGTGTATTTGAGAAAAGAAATATTTCCTGCTAAGACTTACAATAAACTAAAAATGAAAAAGATAGGACCATGTAGAATTGTAAGAAAGTTTTCAACTAATGCTTATGAAATTGAATTGCTAGAAGGAATTGGAATATCACCTATCTTCAATGTTGCAGATTTGTATCCATACAAAGAGACAGAGACAGAGCTACAGAAGGAAACTACAGAAGATGAAGTTCAAACTTTGAACTGGGAAGAAAAAATGCCAAATACAGTTAAGAAAGAGGTGGAAGCTGTTTTTGAGAAAAGAGTATCCAAAAGAACCAGAGGACAGGTTTATTTTCAATATCTAGTCAAATGGAAATGACAACCAGTGGAGGATGCTAGTTGGTTGACAACACCAGAGTTGCAGAACTATGGAGTAAACCCTGAAAGTCTGAGGAATGATTATTTTCTTCCCCGTGAGTTTGATGCAGGAGCATCTGGACATAGCCAGCAACGTGATTGTTTGTTCACATGCAGTGGCTAAATGAGTTAAATTTCATTGACCTAAGTGGTCGAAAGTCATTTTTGGTAGAGAAGGTTGGATCTCTCGAAAATGATCTTTACTTAATTATTGTAATAATTAGAAAATTGTATTATTTTAGACTAAGGGATAATTTCTTAGCATAGGTGTGTAACAGAGCTTAAGAATAGATATTTGATTGTTAGATTGATTAAAATAGCAATCGAGTTGTTTGTGCAATTAGAATAGGATTTGACTCATAAAAGAGAAGAAAATGTAATGGAGAGGGATTGGCTGGGATGATTGAGAATTGAGTGAGAAGCAAGAGTTTGAGTGATAGATAGGGTTTTGAGATTGAGACAGAGGTCAAATAAATTGTTGTCATTGATCCGAGAGGGCCAAGACTATGTAACTTCTATTATATTGAATAAATTGATTCAGTGTGCAAATGTGTGTTAATCCTGGTGCAGAATCTCGCTTACATTTGTGTATTCCCGTTCTGAAACCTAACCAGGTATTTCCTCTGTTTTCATGCTTTAATTGTAAATATTAGTGTTTATGTGTTTATCATTAATCACGGTCATTTAGTGTTAATGGGTAATCTTGGCATTAAGCACTAAACATTTATTGAGCGCTTTATTAAAGTTTGATTTAATGCACATGGGTTGTATTGGAAAAGCGGGAAGCGGTATATCGTGTGCCTTCCAAGTGGTAAGCGGTAATATTCCGAGTCCGTGTGATTAGATTGAGCGCTTGACATGTTTCAACCAAAGGAGAGAGAAAATTTCTTTTATCGCATGCCTCTGAAGTGATAAAGACCGTGCTTGAATCCATGCGAAATAACGCAACGACTGTTGGATCGGATGGTCAGATCGATGGTAGAAAATCAACTGGCTAGTTAGTGATCGGGGTGAGTGATGATCGTTAGATCTGGAGAGAGGAGATCAAAGGCATAGAGTGAAGCAACTGTTTAAAAAGGGAAATTCAACGTGGGACCGATGTGTTTAGGAAAAAAACGGGACCCTCAGGATAAAGTAAGCCACGTATAGAATCCACTTGAACACATCTAATTGGTTATAAATTAACCAATAGTCTATTTTCAAGACGACCATCTTACTTTGATCAACCTCCTGTGTCAAAGTGTAAATAGGAGTCTTTTCTTTTTATTTAAAAAAAACAAAAATGATATGCATAGAGAAAGAGTTTCTAGAGGTAGATTTGTAGGTAGAGGTAAAAGTTTAATTCCAACAACATCACTCACCCCACCATGACCTCTAAGTACCACACCATCCACTCAAACTCATATTCCATCATTTGCAAGCAAACATAAGCTTCCTGATGTACTCAGATCCAAAATCCAACCTAGAGATTCACCAACCTCTTCAACCGAAGCAGTAATAGAAGAAGAAGATGCTACATCCCCAAAGGAAGGAGTAGTTTTCCTATCTTCAACTGGAGAAAGCGTGTTAGGACAAGAGCTAGAGATACCTAGTGAAGAAGAAGAGGAAGAAACTTATTTTAACTTACCATTGATAGAAGAAAAATAACTAGAAGAGTTAGAAGAAGAAATAGAAAACTCAATTTTGGAACCCTATATTAGTTGTTATAAAGAATCTACAATGGCTAGAGAAGGGGAAGGGGAGGTACATAATGTCAATGGTGAACAACCTAGGATTAGAGGAGGTAATAGAGGTGGAGGAAGAGGTAGAGGTGGAGGAAGAGGGAGAGGAGGAGGTAGAGGATATCCAGAACCCTTTGGATTTCCTATCATGGATTAAGATACAACAAATACAGTGAAAAACATCTCACCCTCCATCCTTCCAAACTTCCATGGATTAAGAAGTGAGGATCCTGGAACATTTCTCTTTGAGTTTGAAGTCTTGTATAGATCTTATGATTACTTGATTGACCCTCAAAAGTTGAAATTGTTTCCAACAACTATTAAGGATGCAACATTAAAATTTTTCATTGGCTTAGGAGCACACTCTATAAGAACATGCGAAGAAATGAAAACTACATCCTTAGATAAATATAAGGATTATTGTATGCCTCATAATATTAAGGATGAAGTCTTTCAAATGAGGTAGAAAGAAGATGAAAATCTTGAATATTTCATTGAAATATTTTCTTATAATGTTAAAAGGGCTAAAATGCATGAACTAGATGAAGAAACTTTGAAAGCTCTCTTATTAAAATCCATCAGAGATGAGTGCATTGATCTTCTCGATTTGATGCGTAAGAGAGATATTTAACAGTTATCATTTAGAGAAATTTGTGGGTTATGCATACACATTTCAAGAGGTAAGGCAAGGATTGGGAAAAATCCAAGAGATCCTCTCATGTCTAGAATTAATAAATCTGCAGTTGGGATTATAAGTAGGGCTGACTTAGGCATTTTTCTTGAAAATTTTAAAACATACGTTTTGGGAAGTCTTAGTGAAAAAATAGATACCCTTAAAGTGAAAAACAAAAAAAATGTTGAAAATGTTGCATTGTCAATCTTTTGTCCCAAATGTAGAAAGAAACATACTCTGAGAGAATGCCCTCTTGACTTCAAAAGTGCAAAAACCTATGTTATATGTGCAGAAAATCATGATACAAAAGAATTTCTTTCAATACCAAGTCTTAAAGTTGTTTATCAAGAGGAAATAATACCAAATCATGTAGATGCCCTCTGTTTTATTGCTAAGAGACCATGGAAAAATTCACAACCAAATATGACTCAGGGATTTAACACTCAAGAATTTGCACAACCATCAAAAAACAATTGGACTGCACCATGCCTTGGCAGTCTTGGCCTCAACGTTGGGTACAAGGATGGTAAAATTCTTATGGAAAATATCCTCAATATCAACAACTTTATCCTGTTTTTCCACCACAATATTTTCCTCAACATGTTCAACCAACTCAACCTCAGAATCCATTTCCATAACTTTCATTACCATTCCCGCAAAGACCAAATCTATTGCCTTCTCAACCACTTCCAAATCCAAATAATAATAAAAATTCACAACCTGTTTACAATATGGAAGGACATAGTTTCCAAACCTACATGATAATTCCACTAGATCTAAATAATGTCCAACTTAGATCTAGTAGAGTATTGAAAAAGAAGTCCCCATCAATTGTTATTTAGGAATCTGAAAAGAAGAATCCCTCTGAGAAAGAGAAGTCTCTTAGTCAAGAAGAAAAATATCAAAAACAAACTACCCTTGTACATTCTGATGATATTCCAATAAACTCAATTCCTGAAAGATTAAAAATTGATAAAGGAGTAGTTTGTTTTTTTTTTTTTTTCCTGATTATGATATGTTAGATGAATTGAATAATGTTTGCATAAAAATCCCTTTACTACAAGCCATTAAGGAAACACCAGTTTTTGCAAAGACAACCATAGGATTGAGTATTAAAAGGCCAGGAAGAAAGAGAAAAGAAATCAAAAGAATTCAATTAGTTGGAAAAATATTAGATATCATGATGAGAAAAACAACAATTCAGAAATACCTTGATCCACGAAGTCCCATTGTGAAAACACATATCAATGGTATTTAAATTCCAAATACATTGATTGATTTAGGAGCAGCTATAAACATCATGAGTAAACAAACTATGAATCAATTGAAACTTCCTAATCTTCAATATACACCGACATTGTTACAATTACCAGACATATCTGTTATTGAACCTCATTGTGTGTTAGAAGACATATTTGTATCCTTATATTCTTGGGAATATCATGTTGATTTTATGATTCTAACACCCAAGAGTAATTTAGAAGGACATCCATTTATTCTAGTAAGACCATGGTTAGCTACAACGGATGCTTTCATAAGTTGTAGATCTAGTGATATGTTTATTTCTTATGGAAGTTCAACAAATAAATTCACATTATATCCTCCTGCAAAAACAAAAATAGAATTAGAAAGTGAAGAATTGATAGATGATGTATTGAAATACGAACAATCTTTATTACTTCACAAATAGATGAAGAAGATCAGATTTTGAATTTAATGGAAAATAATGAGTCTTCCTCATATTGTGAATCTAATAAAAAAATTTCAAGAACAATGCAATATTGAATATTTATCATCTTGTCAATTATCTTTACATTCTATGCAAAAATTTGCAATTCTCCAATAGAAATCTTCCCAGAAAGAACTTTGAATATTAATAATAATCTGGAAGAATTTCAAAAGAAAGACTTAATAAATATGTTACAAGAACATTCCTCTTCTTATGCATGGGCATACAATGACATGAAAGGAATTGATCCTAATACTTGTATACATCATATTTACATTGAAGAAAATGCTAAGCCAATTCGACAACCTCAAAGAAGAATGAATCCAAATTTGAGAGAAATTGTTAAAGAGGAATTACAAAAATTGTTAAATGTGAATTTCATTTATCCAATATTAGATAGCCAGTGGGTTTCACCATTGGTAGTTGTTCCTAAAAATAATGGAAAATGGAGAGTATGAATTGACTATAGGAAATTGAATAAAGCTACCTTAAAAGATCATTTTCCACTTCCTTTCATAGATCAAGTTTTAGACACATTGGCAGGAAATAAATATTTCTTATTTCTAGATGGTTTTAATGGATAAAACCGTATCCATGTAGCTCTAGAAGATCAAGATAAAACCACTTTTACCTTTCCATGGGGAACGTATGCCTACCGAGTACCTCCTTTTGGGTTGTGTAATGCACCCGCAACATTCCAAAAGCCAGTTTTAGGATTTTTTTTCTGATCTAATTCATGATTGTGTGGAAGTTTACATGGATGATTTTACTGCCTATGGAAATTATTTTGAAGAAGATCTTAAAAATTTGGAAAAAGTTCTCATTGGATGTAAGGAAGAAAATCTCTCATTAAGCCATGAAAAATGTTTTATGATGTTTACTAAGGAGATTGTTTTAGGACACCATATTTCAAGAAATGGAATTAGAGTGGACACATCTAAAGTGGAAGTTATGCTAAATTATCAATTCCAACTTGTCAACGGGATGTTATAAGTTTTCTTGGTTTTACTAGTTTCTATAGAAGATTCGTAGAAAAATTTACAAAAATTGCATCTCCACTTTTCAAATTGCTCACAAAAGATTGTGAATTCAATTGAAATTCTGATAGCCAACAATCTTTTGAAACATTGAAAGAAAATATTTCTAAAGCACCCATTCTAAGAGGGCCAAACTGGAAATTGCATTTTCACATTTCAATCGATGCTTCAGATACAACATTAGGAGTTGTACTAGGACAAAAATATTTAAGTCCTTATGCCATTTAGTATACTAGTAAAAATTTGATTCCTGTAGAGTTAAATTACACTGTAACAAAAAATGATGTTCTAGCTGTTGTCCATGTCATCAACAAATTCAAACATTACATCACTGGCTATGAAACCTTTGTACATACAAATCATTCTGCAATTAGGTACTTAATGAATAAACCAATTACTAATGGAAAAATTACAAGATGGTTATTGTTGTTACAATAATTCAATATTACTATTTTGGATCGACCTAGAAACCAAAATACAGTTGATAACTTTCTATCTAGGATTCAAAATGATAATAATGATGTACTTGTAGAAGACAATTTTCCTTATGAATATTTATTTATAGTATCTACTAAATCTCCTTGGTTTTCAGATATTGCTAACTATTTGGCTATAGGGTATTTACCATTATATTTGTCTCCTCGAGAGAAAATAAAGGTAATCCAAATTAGTGCATCTTACTCATGGATAAATGGATAATTGTACAAAATAGGGTCAAACCTGATTATTCGAAGATGTGTTAGAGAAGATGAAGTACTAAAGATATTAAAGGCTTGTCATGATGAACCATGTGGAGGACACTTCGCTGATAAAAGAACTGCTTAGAAAATCCTTCTCTTAGGATATTATGGGCCTTCCTTTTTAAATGATTCCAAAGAATATGTAAAGAGATGTGATAGTTGTCAAAGAATGGGGAAACATGTTCCTTTAGATGAAACGCCTCTGGAACCTTAGGTACTCATTGAACCTTTTGAGAAATGGGCTCTAGATTTTTTTGGTCCAATTAATCCACCATCCGGACAAAAAAGGTACATTCTTGTTTGCACTGATTATGTTACAAAATGGGTAGAAGCTAAAGCACTTTCTTTTGCTACTGAAAATGTTGTAGTTTCATTTATTTTCGAGGATATTTTTACTCGCTTTGGTGTCCCAAGGTAAATTATGATAGACCAAGGAATTCAATTTACATCCAAGTTGGTACAAAAGATAATGGAGGAATATAAAATCAAACATCAGAAGGCCACTCCATATCATCCACTCGAAAATGGACAAGTGGAATCCACCATTAAAGTAATTGAAGCAATTCTTACCAAGACTGTGCATTTGCATAGAAGAGATTGGGAAGAAATTCTTCCAGAAGATTTATGGGCATACTGTACCGCATGGAGAAACACTACTGGACATACTCCCTATGAACTTGTTTATGGGAAGCAAGTCTTATTTCCTTTTGAGTTCTAGGTAAATACCTTCAATACAATAGTTAAATTAGGTCTTGACCTATCTAAAGCACAGAAACAAAGAATAGAGCAGCTGAATGAACCAGATGAGAAAAGATAGGATGCTATTCAAAGAACCAGCATAGTTCAACAACAAATATCCAGGTGGCATGAGAAGTACATAAAGGAGAGAAAATTTCATCTAGGAGATTGGGAATTACTTTTTGACTCAAAGTTTAAAGATTTTCAAGGAAAAATTCAAACTCATTGTCTTGGGCCTTATGAGATTGAAATTGTCTTTGAAAATGGTGTAGTCAGGATCAGAACCATTGATGAAGAAAGAGTGACCTTCCTTGTAAATGGTCATCGATTGAGAATTTATCACAAGTCATTGACAAAGGAGGAATTTGTTAAAAACCTACAAGACAATGTTGATTTGAAGATGATTAGGAAGGATTTTCCTTCCTCTCCAACTTGATTTGTAAAGATTTTTGTTTTCTTAAAAAAAAATGATTTTTTTTTTTTTGCATAAACATTGAAAACCAACTCCGTTGGCATGCTTATACAAAAAATTTAGGATTAAAACCAAGTATTCTTAGCACACTAAATTTTATTTTTCAATCCTAGTATGATCCCCATTTTCATTATATCCCTATTTTTCTTTTTAGAATAAGTAGCTACAAAATTGTTGAGAATTTGCAACAAATATTGGCAGGAATCACAGAATGGGATAATTGAAGATTCTAGAAGAAGGGAATGACCAAGCCTACAATTGAAGGCACCCGAGGACAATTCAAAAAGAGCAATCAAGTATTAGAATAAAAAATTTAAAGGTATGTAAATATTGGATTTAATAATAAAGGTAAAAACATTAGATTATGAAATAATATAAATGTTGTACCGCCATTCGAAATAATGATTACTTCAGATAGAGTTATAAATATCATGTCATATCAATGAAGTTAGCCAAAAAAATACCATTTTCCATTCATCATTACGTAAACACTTCATTTTTGAAACCCTGTTTAATTGATAATTCCGCTCACTCATATCCATTCATACTCTATTTTCTCAAGAGCCATTCTACTCATTTACCATTTCACTCTCATCCATAATCATATTTTCGAAAATAACATCATTCTAAAACCTTGTCAAAGAAGAAATTATGGAGTAAAAATTCACCAACATGGGAGTCATTGTTAGAATAGAGCCAAATGGGAAGAAATTTATGGAAGGGTACCCACAGGTCAAGCAGATGATCCAACAAGCGTAGTGGCTGGATTTTATAGAAAAATTTGATGGCTATGATAGATAGGTAACCAAGCCTTTTGCTCGAGCCTTTAATGGAACTAAAGAAGAAATCGGGGACATCAAAATAGTGGTGGAAAAATCCTTCATGGCCGAGGTAACTGGATTGCGCAGGGTTGGTGAAAGGTGGTTCAAACATAGGGGAATTGAAGGGAATGAATGGAAGACATTTCTAAATAACCCAGGTATGGATACCACTATCTTTAAAAAGGGTATTCCAATCACAACTCTCAAAAGTAAATGGAGGAATTTACTGTTAGTTATTCAGAAGTTCATTACTTTGGAGGGTAGATTCGGTAGCATGTTTTTCTACCATGTCCATTTAATGATGCACTTTATTGAAGGAAATGAATCAATTTACCCTATTTTCTACTTAATATCTTGAGGAAGATATCTAGGAATATTCAAAGAAAAATACAGTTCATTGAAAATACTATGTATCATCATGGTCTTATAAAAATTCTTATTGAAGCCCATCTTGAAAAATTAGGAGATAACTGGGAGAGTTTTCTAATCAGAAACCATTTTAACGAAATAGAGCAAGAAGAACCCAGTAGCAGTAAGGTAAAGAGAAGCAGAAGAAAATTATCTAAAACCCTACTGATAACCCACTTCCACAACCAGAGAAACATTCAGAAGATGAAATTTCCCTTGTAAATGTTTTAGAAAACATAAAGAAGAGAGCTGTTAGAAGAAATAAAGCTAGTGGAAAAGAAGAAAATACACCCAAAGAGAAAATGTAGGAAACAAAGGAAACCAGTGACAAGGAGGGAAGGAAGTAGTTCTAGAAAGGAATCAGAAAAAATGGAGTAGGCAAAAACTGAAAAAGCAAAAGTTTAAAAGAAAACTCCTCTTAATAAAACTTCATCTACTGTTAGGAGAAGTTCCAAACTCAACAAATCAACAAAGGAATCATCTCGACAATCTCTAGAGTTTGTAAACTTGGAAGAAGATGAAGAACTTAAGATTCCATCGCCTATAGTTCCATCACCAACTTTGTCACCAGTTTTATCACCAATTGCTAATACAATGAGAATAACACTAGAGATTGACCTAGTCCAATAGGAGATATATGACTACATTGAGTCTTTGGAGAAGAAATATACATAAAAGGCCACTACATCCTCAAATCAAGGAATTTAGTTCGATTGTCCACAAGAACCTCTAATTGTGAATACTCCCAAACAAGAAACTTTTGAATTGGAGACACTAAACAAACACTTAAAGCAGAAACATGAAACATTGAAAGTGAAGAATGAAATACAAAGGACACAAAATGAAAACCTTCGGTTACATATTTCTCTGTGGTATGATAAGAATAAAAAGTTAAAGGAAAAGAACAAGTCTCTCAAGAGGAAGGTCACAAGTTTGGAATAATTTTTTTTTATGAAGAAGGCCAGGATGGCAGTTGCTAAGAAGAAGGTAAAGAAAACAAAATTGAATGTTCTGGCTCAAGTTTTCGAAGGAGTATAGTGACAGAGAAAGGCTATTAGTTTTGAATTTTTACATGAGGACATGCAATGACCTCCGTGTGGGGGAATGTTAAGCCTCACAATTGCTTCTTTTTGACACCATTTTTCACTTATCTTATTCTTATTTGACCATAATAATCACCCAATGGGCATCAAATCACAAGATTTATGGCATGGAAGGTATATAATTGTCTTATAATTCATAAGTTGATAATTTTCTTTATTATTAGCCTAATATTTTCTTTAGCTACCAAATTGGGATGATTTTATAGCTAATTTCTAATTCCCCAACCGAGTCCATGGTTTGATAGGTTCCAAGGTGCCACCTGGAGAGCGAAATATATGGAAATATGGAGATCAAAGCACTCAATGATTCCCTCCTACATTCATGAACCAGCTTGATAAAAGAAGCTTCCAGTTATGTGCTAAAGGATAAAGTCAACTCTGTCGGATATAATAGGCGAGCGAGGAACGAGATATACGTCTCACAATTTGCTATGTTAATAGAAAATCGTAAGAGAATTTTTTTATGTTATATTTTCGTAGTTAATTTAGAATTCTGTTAGCAAGGTTAGGAATAGAGTTTTGAACATTTAATTATACAAGCTTTATAAAAACACCTCATAACAGACATAAACATAATGATTTTATGTATGCACAATGAAGACTTAAAACTATATTTTTAATTCAGTTTATGAAGAACCTTTCCATCTCCATGAGTGGTTAATTGTTTGATCAATAATTTGATTACCTGCATCTTGTGGAGGGTCCCCTTGAGCAGGAAGGATTTTTATTTGTCTTCAGTAGATAGAGTTTCTATGTAATTTCATAAGCTTTATGTCCAATTGAGTAGATGCATTTTTAATTCCTTTTAGATTCAAATTATGATGGATTTACTAACCTTCTCTTTTGTTTATAGATGCACATGAATTAAGTTTAACAGTGGTGACAAAAATAGTTTGAGTTTGTATTTAGAGAAACTGTATTTCGTAAAATGGAGGATTTGTTTGCAGGTTATTATTCAAGTATGAGTGATTTATAAATAAGAAAGTGTGAACATATTTAAGAAGAGATTCAGTTTATGTAAGAGTGTGTTATATTGATAAAAGAGTTTATTCTTACAAAGAATATCTCAGATATATTGTAGAGTGTGTGTGTTCTATCAATTGAGTTTCATTTTACAAGTGTGAGATTGATTTATAAGTTTGAGATTTTTATTGGTTGTGTGGATTTTAATTATATACAATTTTTATAAGAGTGAAATTAATTTTCAATTACAATAGGTGTGGGATTGATTTACTTATATGTAGAGTTGTCATATTTTCCTTTTGAAACAGAGTGTTAGATTTTCCATAAGTAGTCTTTGATAAAAGAGTGTGATCATTTTATTTTCTTGGAATAGTTTCCTTACTCATGTGCATTTCAATAACTTAATTTAGAATTTATATTTTGATAACTCGGCTTAATTTAGAATTGGTGTAATAACCAAGGACTTCTAGCACATATATTGCACTTACACTTCATCAGCTTACTAGCTCTGGACGATAATTTATGCAAGTAATTTAAGGTTAATTAAATTACCAAACTTTTTGGCATCGTTGTCATGGAAGTGTAAATAGGAGTCTTTTCTTTTTATTTAAAAAGAAAAATGATATGCATAGAGAAAGGCATTCTAGAGGTTAATTTATAGGTCGAAGTAAAAGTTTAATTGCAACAACATCACTTACCCCACCATGACCTTGTAGTGCCACACCACCCAGTCAAACTCATATTCCATCATTTGCAGGAAAACATAAACTTCCTAAGGTACTTAGATCCGAAATCCAACTTAGATATTCACCAACCTCATCAACCAAGGAAGTAATAGAAGGAGAAGATCCTACATACCCAACAGAAGGAGTAGTTTTCCTATCTTCAACTGGAGAAAGACTTCTAGGACAAGAGCTAGAGATCCCTAGTGAAGAAGAAGAGGAAGAAACTTATTTTAACTTACCATTGATAGAAGAACCAAAACTAGAAAACCTAGAAGAAGAACTAGAAAACTCAATTTTGGAACCCTATATTAGTTCTGAAGAATCTACAATGGTTGGAGAAGGGGAATGAGAGGTACTTAATGTTAACGGTGAACAACCTAGGATTGGAGGAGGAAGAGGAGGAAATATAGGTGGAGGACGAGGGAGAGGAGGAGGTAGAGGAGATCCAAAACCCTTTAGTTTCCTATCCTGGATGAAGATACAACAACTACAATGAAAAACATCTCACCCTCCATCCTTCCAAACTTTCATGGATTAAGAAGTGAGGATCTTGAAACATTTATCTATGAGTTTTAAGTCTTGTGTAGATCTTATGATTACTTTCTTGACCCTCTTGTTTCCAGCAACTCTTGAGGATGCAACATTAAAATGGTTCATGGGCTTAGGAGGACACTCTATAAGATCATGGAAAGAAATGAAAACTACATTCTTATAGAAATATAAGGATTATTGTATGCCTCATAATATTAAGGATGAAGTCTTTAAAATGATGCAGAAAGAAGATGAAAATCTTGAAAATTCCATTGAAAGATTTGCTTATAATGTTAAAAGTATTAAAATCCATGAACTAGATGAAGAAACTTTGAAATCTCTCTTATTAAAATCCATTAGAGATGAGTACATTGATATTCTCAATTTGATGGGTAAGGGAGATATTTCTTAGTTATCATTTGGAGAAATTTGTGAGTTATGCATACACATTTCAAGAGGTAAGGAAAGAACTGAGAAAAATCCAAGAGATCCTTTCATGTCTAGAATTAATAAATATGCAACTGGGACTGTAAGTAGGGTTGAATTAGGCAATTTCCTTGACAATTTAAAAAAAAAATTAAAAAAATTAGGAAGTCTTAATGAACAAATAGATACCCTTAAAGGGAAAAACAAGCAAAATGTTGAAAATGTTGCATTTTCAATATTTTGTCCCAAATGTAGAAAGAGACAAGCTTTGAGAAAATTCCCTCTTCACTTAAAAAGTGTAGAAACCTTTGTTATATGTGCAGAAAATCATGATACAAAAGAATTTTCCTTCAACACCAAGTCTTAAATTTGTTTATCAAGAGAAAATACTACCAAATCAAGTAGATCCCCTCTGTTTTATTGTTAAGAGACCATGGCAAAATTCACAACCAAATATGACTTAGGGATTTAACACTCAAGCATTTGCACAACCATAAAAAAACAATTTGACTACACCCATGCCTTGGAAATCTTGGCCTAAACCTTGGGAATAAGGATGGAAAATATCCTTAATATCCTCAATATCAACAACCTTATCCTCCACAATATTTTCCTTAACATGTTCAACCAACTCAATCTCAGAATCCAAATCCACAACTTTCATTACGATTCCCACAAAGACCAAAATCAAATTGCCTGCTCAAGCACTTCCAAATCCAAATAATAATAAAAATTCACAACCTGTTTACAATATGGAAGGACAAAATTTCCAAATGTACATGATAAATCCACTAGATCAAAAAAATGTCCAACTTAGATCTCGTAGAATATTGGAAAAGAAGCCCCCATCAATTGTTATTCATGAATCCGAAAAGGATAATCCCTCTGAAAAAGAAAAGTCTCTTAGTCAAGAAGAAAAATCTCAAAAACAAACTACCCCTGTACATTCTGATGATATTCTAATAAACTCAATTCCTATCATATAACAACCTTCAATATTTGTCCAAACAACATTCTGATGATATTCCAATAAACTCAATTCCTATCATATAACAACCTTCAATATTTTTCCAAACACCACCTTTTCCTGAAAGATTAAAAATTGATAAAGGGGTAGAAAAACAGATTTTATTTCTTTATTGTGATATGTTAGATGAACTTAAGAATGTTTGCATAAAAATCCCTTTGCTACAATTCATTAAGGAAATACCAATTTTTGCAAATACAATTCTAGAATTGAGTATTAAAAGGCCAGGAAGAAAGAGAAAAAAAAATCAAAAGAATTCAGTTAGTTGGAAAAATTCCAAATATCATGATGGGAAAAACAACAATTTAGAAATACCTTGATCCAGGAAGTCCCATTGTGGAAAAACATATCAATGGTATTGAAATTCCAAATACATTGATTGATTTAGGAGCAGTTATAAACATCATGAGTAAAAAAACTATGAATCAATTGAAACTTCCTATTCTTCAATATACACCTAAATTTTTGCAATTAACAAACAAATATGGTATTAAACCTGATGGTGTATTAGAAGACATATTTGTATCCTTAGATTCTTTGGAGTATCCTATTGATTTTATGACTCTAACACCCAAGAGTAATTTGGGAGGACATCCATTGATTCTAGGAAGACCATGGTTAGCTACAAATGATGCTTTTATAAGTTGTAGATCTGGTGATATGTTTATTTCTGATGGAAGTTCAACAAAGAAATTTACATTATATCCTCCTGCAAAAACAACAATAGAAGTATAAAGTGAAGAATGGATAGATGATGATATTGATATACAACCAATCTTTGTTACTTCACAAATAGATGAAGAAGATCAAATTTTGAATTTAATGGAAAATAATGCGTCTTCCTCATATTGTGAATCTAATCAAAGTTTTCAAGAACAATGCAATATTGAATATTTATCATCTCATCAATTGTCTTTACATTCTATGGAAAAATTTGGCAATTCTCCAATAGGAATCTTCCCAGAAAGAACTTTGAATATTAATAATAATCTGGAAGAATTTCAAAAGAAAGACTTAATAAAGATGTTACAAGAACATTCCTCTGCTTATGCATGGGAATACAGTGACATGAAATGAATTGATCCTAATACTTGTATACATCATATTTACATTGAAGAAAATGCTAAACCAATTCGACAACCTTAGAGAAGAATGAATCCAAATTTGAGAGAAATTGTTAAAGAGGAATTACAAAAATTGTTAAATGTGAATTTCATTTACCCAATATCAGATAACCAGTGAGTTTCACCATTAGTAATTGTTCCTAAAAAGAATGGAAAATGGAGAGTATGCATTGACTATAGGGAATTGAATAAATCTACCTTAAAATATCATTATCCACTTCCTTTCATAGATCAAGTTTTAGACACATTGGCAGGAAAGCAATATTTCAGTTTTAGTAGATATAACCAGATCCAAGTAGCTCTAGAAGGTCAAGATAAAACCACTTTTACCTATCCATGGGGAACGTATGTACTTCATTTTGGGTTGTGTAATGCACCTGCAACATTCCAAAGGGAAGTTTTAGGAATTTTTTCTGATCTAATTCATGATTGTGTGGAAGTTTACATGGATGATTTTACTGTCTATGGAAATTATTTTGAAGAATCTCTTAAAAATTTGGAAAAAGTTTTCATTAGATGTAAGGAAGAAAATCTCTTATTAAGCCATGAAAAATGTTTTATGATGTTACTAAGGGGATTGTTTTAGGACACCATATTTCAAGAAATAGAATTAGAGTGGGCACATCTAAAGTAGAAGTTATTTCCAAATTATCAATTCCAACTTGTCAACAAGATGTTAGAAGTTTTCTTGGTTTTACTGGTTACTATAGAAGATTCATAGAAAACTTTACAAAAATTGCATCTCCATTTTTCAAATTGCTCACAAAAGATTGTGAATTCAATTGGAATTTTGATTGCCAAAATAATTTGAAACATTGAAAGAAAAGGTTTCTAAAGCACCCATTCTAAGAGGCCAAACTAGAAATTACCTTTTCCCATTTCAATCGATGCTTCAGATACAACATTAGGAGCTGTACTAGGACAAAAATATTTAACTCCTTATGCCATTTACTATACCAGTAAAAATTTCACCCCTGCAGAGCTAAATTGTATTGTAACAGAAAAGGAGTTTTTAGTTGTTGTCCATGCCATCAACAAATTCAGACATTACATCACTTGCTATGAAACCTCTGTACATACAGATCATTCTACAATTAGGTACTTAATGAATAAACAAATTACTAATGGTAGAATTACAAGATGGTTATTGTTGTTACAAAAATTCAATGTTACTATTTTGGATCGACCTGGAAAACAAAATACAGTTGTTGACTTTCTATCTAGGATTCAAAATGATAATAATGATGTACCTGTAGAAAACAATTTTCCTCAAGAATATTTATTTACAGCATCTACTAAATCTCCCTGGTTTGCAGATATTACTAACTATTTGGCTACATGGAAGTTACCATTATATTTGTCTCCTTGAGAGATAAGAAAGGTAATCCAAATTAGTGTATCTTACTGCTGGATAAATGGAGAATTATACAAAACAGGGCCAGACATGATTATTTAAACATGTGCTAGAGAAGATGAAGTACCAAAGATATTAAAGGCTTGTCATGATGAACCATGTGGAGGACACTTCGCTGATAAAAGAACTTCTTATGAAATCCTTATCTTGGGATATTATTGGCCTTCCTTTTTCAAGGATGCCAAATAATATGTAAAGAGATGTGATAGTTGTCAAAGAATGGGGAAACATGTTCCTTTAGATGAAATTCCTCTACAACCTTAGGTACTCATTGAACCTTTTGAGAAATGGGCTCTAGATTTTGTTGGTGCAATTAATCCGCCATTCAGACAAAAAAGGTACATTCTTGTTTGCCCTGATTATGTTACAAAATGGGTAGAAGCTAAAGCACTTCCTTTTGCTACTGAATATGTTGTAGCTTCATTTATTTTTGAGGATATTTTTACTCGTTTTCGTGTCCCAAGGGAAATTGTGACAAATCAAGGAACTCAATTTACATCCAAGTTAGTACAAAAGAAAATGGAGGAATATAAAATCAAACATCATAAGTTCACTCCATACCATCCACGGAAAATTGACAAGTAGAATCCACCAATAAAGTAATTGAAACAATTCTTACCAAGACCATGCATTTGCATAGAAGAGATTGGGCAGAAAAACTTCCAGAAGTTTTATGGGCATACCATACCACATGGAGAAACATTACAGGACATACTCCCTATGAAATTGTTTATGGGAAGCAAGTCTTATTTCCTATTGAGTTCTAGATAAAGACCTTCAAGACAAGAGTTAAATTAGGTATTGACCTATCTGAAGCACAAAAACAAAGAATGGAGTAGCTAAATAAACTAGATGAGATAAGACAGGATGTTATTCAAAGAACCAACATAGTCCAACAACAAAGATCCAGGTTGCATGAAAATTACATAAAGAAGAGAAAATTTCAGCCAGGAGATTGGGCATTACTTTTTGACTCAAAGTTTAAATATTTTCAAGGAAAATTTCAAACTCATTGGCTTGGGCCTTATGAGATTGAATTTGTCTTTGATAATGGTGCAGTCAGGATCAGAACCATTGATGAAGAAAGAGTGACCTTCCTTATGAATGGTCATTGATTGAGAATTTATCACAAGCCATTGGCAAAGGAGGAATTTGTTAAAAACCTGCAAGACAATTTTGATTTGAAGATGATTAGGAAGGGTTTTCCTTCCTCTCCAACTTGATTCCTAAAACTTTTTGTTTTCTTGAAAAAAAAAATGAAAAAAAATAATAGTAAAATTATATAAACATGAAAACAACTTTGTTGGCATGTTTATACATAAAATTTAGGATGAAAACCAAGTATTCTTGGCACCCTAAATTTTATTTTCCAATCCTAGTCTAATCCCCATTTTCTTTATATCACTCTTTTTGTTTTTAGAATAAGTAGCTACAAAAATGTTGAGAATCTACAACTTTGACAAAATTTTGTAGCTGATATTGACAGGAATCACTGACTAGGATAATTGAAGATTCTAGCAGAAGGGAATGATCAAGCCTACATTTGAAAGCATCTGAGGGCAATTCAAAAAGAACAATTAGGTATTAGAATAAAAAACTTGAAGGTATGCACATATTGGATTTAATAATAAAGATAAAAACATTAGATTATGAAATAATATAGACGTTTTACCGCCATTCGAAATAATGATTACTTCGGAAAGAGTAATAAATATCCTGTCATATCAATGAAGTTAGCCGAAAAAGCCCATTTGCCATTCATCACTGCACAAACACTTCATTTTCGAAACCCTGTTTCATTGATAATTCGGCTCACTCATATCCATTCATGCTCTATTTTCTCAAGAGCCATTCTACTCATTTACCATTTCACTCTTGCCCATACTCATATTTTCGAAACTAACATCATTCCAAAACCCTATCAAAGAAGAAATTGTGGAGTAAAACTTCACCAACATGGGAGTCATTATTAGAACAGAGCCAAATGGGAAGAAATTTATGGAAGGGTACCCACAGGTCAAGCAGATGCTACAACAAGCGTAATGGTTGGATTTTATAGAAAAAATCGATGGCTATGATAGAAAGGCAGCCAAGTCTTTTGCTCGAGTCTTTGATGGAACTGAAGCAGAAATCAGGGACATCAAAATAGTGGTGAAAAAATCCTTAATGGTTGAGGTAATTGGACTACCTATGGTTGGCGAAAGGTGGTTAAAAAACAGGGGAATTGAAGGGAATGAATGGAAGACATTTATAAAGAACCCAAGTATGGATACTACTATCTTTAAAAAGGGTATTCCAAGCGCAAATCTCAAAAGTAAATGTAGGAATCTACTATTAGTTATTCATAAGTTCATTACTTGTGAGGGTAGATTCGGTAGCATGTTTTTCTACCATGTCTATTTAATGATGCACTTTCTTGAAGGAAATGAAATCAATTTACCATATTTTCTACTTAAGAGCTCGAGGAAGATGTTTGGCAATACTCAAAGAAAAATACAGTTCATTGAAAATACTATGTATCATCATGGTGTTGTAAAAATGCTTATTGAAGCCCATCTTGATAAATTAGGAGATAACTGGGAGATTTTTCTAATTAGAAATCATGTTAAGGAAATAGAGCAAGAAGAACCTAGTAGTAGTAAGGTATAGAGAAGCCGAAGCAAATTGTCTGAAAACCCTACTGATAACCCACTTCCACAACCAGAGCAACATTTAGAAGATGAAATTCCCCTTGTAAATATTTTAGAAAACACAAAGAAGAAAGGTTTTAGAAGAAAGAAAGCTACTGAAAAAGAAGAAAATACACCCAAAAAGAAAACAAAGGAAACAAAGAAAACTAGTGGAAAGGAAGGAAGGAAGTATGTATAGAAAGGAATCAAAGGAAATGGAACAGACAAAAATTGAACAAGAAAAGGTTCAAAAGAAAACTCCTCTTACTAAAAATTCATCTATTGTTAGGAGAAGTTCCAGGCTCAAGAAATCAACAAAGGAATCATTAGCGACAATTTGTAGAGTTTTGTCAACTTGGATGAAGATGAAGAACTGAAGATTCCATCGCCTATAGTTCCATAACCAACTTTATCACTAGTTTCATCACCAATTGCTAATACAGTGAGAAGAACACCAGAGATTGACCCAGTCCAACAGGAGATATATGACTACATTGAGTCTCTAGAGAAGAAAGCTACATAAAAGGCCACTACTTCCTCAAATCAAGGAATCCAGTCTGATATTCCACAAGAACCTCCAATTGTGAATACTCTCAAACAAGAAAATTTTGAATTGGAGACACTAAACAAACACTTAAAGTAGGATCATGAAACATTGAAAGTGAAGAATGAAATACAAAGGACATAAAATGAAAACCTTCTCTTACATCTTGCTCCGTGGTATGATAAGAATAAAAAGCTAAAGGAAAAGAACAAGTTTCTCAATAGGAAGGTCATAAGTTTGAAAGAAAAATTTATGATGAAGAAGCCCAGGATGGCAGTTGCTAAGAAGAAGGTAAATAAAACAAACTTGGATGTTCTGGCTCAAGTTTCTGAAGGAGTACAGTGACAGAGAAAGGTTATCAATTTTGAATTTCCACATGAGGACATGCAATGACCTCTGTGTGGGGGAATATTGAGCCTCATAATTGTTTCTTTTTGACACCATTTTTCACCTATCTTATTCTTCTTTGACAATCATAGTCACTCAATGGGCATCAAATCACAGGATTTATGGCATGTCTGGTATATAATTGTCTTATATTTCATAAATTGATAATGTTCTTTATTATTAGTCTAATATTTTCTTTAGCTACCGAATTGGGATGATTATGCAACTATTGTCTAATTTCGTAGCCAAGTCCATTGTTTGATAGGTTCCAAGGTGCCACCTGGAGAGCCAAATATATGGAAAGATGGCGATCAATACACTCAATGGTTCCCTCCTACCTCCATGAACTAGATTGATAAACGAAGCTTCTAGTTACGTGGTCAGGGATAAAGTCAACTCTACCAACTATAACAAGCGAGCAAGGAATGAGATATACGCCTCACGATTTTCTTTGTTAATAGAAAATCATGAGCGAATTTTGTTATGTTATATTTTCATAGTTTATTTTAGCATTCTGTTAACAAGGTTAGGCATAGAGCTCTGAACATTTAATGATACGAGCTTTATAAAAAGACCTCGCAACATACATAAACACAATGATTTTATGTATGCACAGTGAAGGCTTAAAACTATGTTTTTAATTCAGTTTATGAATAAACTTTCCATCTCGATACTTGGTTGATAGTTTGATCGATAGCTTGATTACCTTCTTCTCGTGGTGGGTCCCCTCGAGTAGTAATGATTTTTATTTGTCTTAAGTAGATAGAGTTTCTCTGTAATTTCATAAGATTTATGTTCAATTGAGTAGATGCATTTTTAATTTCTTTTAGGTTCAAATTATGATGGCTTTACTAACCTTCGCTTTTGTTTATAGATGCACGTGAATTAAGCTTAACAATAGTGACAAATATAGTGTGAGTTTGTGCTTAGAGTAAAATTGTATTTTGTAAAACAAAGGATTTGTTTGCAGGTTATATTTCAAGCATGAGTGATTATAAACGAGAAAGTGTGAACATATTTAAGCAGAGATTTAGTTATGCAAGAGTGTGTTATATTGATAAATTCACTGATTCTTACAAAGCATATCTCACATATATTTAAGAGTGTGTGTGTTTTATGAATTGAGTTTCATTTTACAAGTGTGAGATTGATTTATAAGTCTGAGATTTTTATTGGTTGTGTGGATTTTATAATTAGATATAATTTTTATAAGAGTGCAATTAATTTTCATTTGTAATAGGTGTGGGATTGATTTACTTATATGTAGAGTTGTGAGATTTTCCTTTTGAAACAGAGTGTGAGATTTTCCATAAGTAGTCTTTGATAAAAGAGCGCGATCATTTTATTTTCTAGGAATAGCTGCTTCACTCATGTGTATTTCAATAACTTAATTTGGAATTTATATTTCAATAACTCAATTTAATTTAGAATTGGTGTGAGTAACCAACGACTTCTAGCACATATAATGCACTTACACTTCATCAGCGTACGAGCCCTGGACAATAATTTATGCATGTAATTTAAGGTTAATTAAATTACTAAATAGGTAGCATACTGGATGAGTACATTGGAGATGGTTGAGCTAAAATTGTAGCTAAAAGAGATGCTTGATAAAGGTTACATACGGCCAAGTGTGTCACTATGGGCAACTCTAGTGTTATTTGTGAAGAAAAAGGAAACTACTCTCTAACTTTGTATTGATTAAAGGTAATTAAATAAAATAACAATCAAGAAGGGATACATGTTGACACAGATTGATGATTTATTCAATCAACTAAGAGGAGCGACAATATTCTTTGAGATCGATTTGAGGTTCGAGTATCATCAAGTGCGCATCAAAGAAGAAGATGTCCATAACAATTTTATTTATTGGTTGGTGCTTGTTAGGCCCCTATACTACTAGTGTAACCCCTCATTGTTATTAGTACAACCCACTTATTATATTGATGTACCCATGTAGTGCCCATATTGTTACTATTGTGCCCCATAGAAGCCCACTATTGTTATTATTGTGCCCTTACATTATTATTGTTATGTAGGCTCTGATTATGTTATGACCCCTTAGACCTCCTATATATAGAGAGAAGGTCTTTTCATTTGTATCATCCAAGAATTGTTCATTTATGTAATGTAAAGGAGGTTGCCCCCTCGAAAAGGTTGAATTCTAGGGCATTGATCTATCTTTTCTATCTTTTCTTGAGCTGGTTTCATAACATTTGGTATCAGAGCTTTGGATTCTAGGGTTTCGCTGCTCCAAACAGGTCATCGTGGAATTTTTGCTATCACTTTTTTTCTGCGATGTCTCAGAAGCTAAAAAAAAAAAGCATTTGAGAAAACATCGCACTAAATCTCAGGTCTGAATTTCAGAGCTTTTTGCGCTATATTGTTGGAGAAATGAACTGAGGAAGTTGGTCCTTTTACAGAATCCTGAATTACATTCAAAACAGGTGACCTGGGGAAAATCGTCGTAACTTTCTCTCTGAGCATCAGATTGAAATTTCGTAAGAAGGTACAGAAAGAGGACGGACTATAGTTTCTTGTATATAGTTTTCAAAGCCAAAGATCAAAACAGGGACACGTGGCATGTCATACAAGTTCGCTCTACTGAATTAGTCTATAATCAGGTCACTGTGGGAGATTTGGCATAACTCTTCATTGGAGAATCCAATTGGGGTCAGACTGGTGGCATTGGAAAGAGGACATAGAGGACTACTACAGGTCGTAGTTTCAGAACTTAAAGATTTGAAAGTACATAGTTACAGTCATTACAAGATCAAGCTTCTAAAATCAAGAAAAAGCAGGATGAGGAAGTTTGATGGCAAGGATCCTATAAATTGGATACCTCAGATGGAGAAATATTTTGATCTATATGGTGTACCAATGTTACAAAAGGTATGTATTGCATATTCATATTTAGAATGAGATCAATTTTTATGGTATAAAGCGCTTTGTTCTCGTAAAAAACTTGTTACGTGGTCAATTTTCACGGAGGAAATGATAGCACATTATGAGGATACAAAGAGCAACACCTTCTTTAGAGCAACACCACAAAAATTGGAAAGAGTAAAAGGGCTTTGTGACATATT
>APFE031565085.1:451022-507824 GCA_000404065.3 Pinus taeda
AGCAGTCACAGAAATAAGAACTCGACAGCTACGAAATCGATCAATTTCAGAGTATCTCATCAAGTGGAAGAATTTACCCACTGAATATTCCACATGGGAGGACAATAATTTTATACAGAAGCATCAAGAACTACTCAAGCGTTGAGGACAACACTTTTTGAAGGAGAGGGGCATGTTAGGCCCCTATACTACTAGTGTAACCCCTTATTGTTATTAGTACAACCCACTTATTATACTGATGTACCCATGTAGTGCCCATATTGTTACTATTGTGCCCCATAGAAGCCCACTATTATTATTATTGTGCCCTTACATCATTATTGTTATGTAGGCTCTGATTATGTTATGACCCCTTAGACTCCTATATATAGAGAGGAGGTCTGTTCATTTGTATCATCCAAGAATTGTTCATTTATGTAATGTAAAGGAGGTTGCCCCCTAGAACAGGCTGAATTCTAAGGCGTTGATCTATCTTTTCTATATTTTCTTGAGTTGGTTTCATAACAGTGCTACAGGTGGAACCAAAGGGAGAGTTCTAGTTAGAACCACTATGCATCCTATATCGGAGGAGAATTACGCTATGGAATTAGGCAATAAAGCAAGTCAAACTGTAGTGGAGGTGCTTTGGGCCGAAGGAAGCCACATGGGAAATGGTTGATTCAATTAGGGAAACATATCCTTTTTGTTTTATTTGTATACCTTAAGGAGTCTGAATGGACAAGTCCCTAGTCTAGATGGAAAACTCCTTATTATGTGCCTTGTATTTTAGCCATCAAAAACCTGAAGGGGGTAACTTGATTGTAAGCTCAGGAGGGATAACACTCGCGTATGCCACACAAAACCTCAATGAAAAGGGTTGAACCCTAATGCAGGTCCAAATGATTATAGAACCGCCATGTTTGTGCCATGGTTGAGATCCTCATAAAAATCTTTACGTGGCTTATATGACCCATGTTTCAGGAAAAACCCATTATGATCTCAACCAAGTATATGCCACTTTGCACGCAGGGGGGTTTCCTTATCCTATTCACAACCCAAACACATTGCATCACAATGGAAAATAACATATGGGATGTGTTTTTATATGGGCCTTATCGTTAGCTAGCTCCCTCACTTCAGCCCTCATGACTAGGCATATGAACGTGTCCTTATGAGAAGGGTCAGAGGGTCGGGGTTAGGGTTGATCCTATGGTCTTGTTGAGTGAGTGGAGGTAGGGGCTGACTCACGACCTTGACAAATGGCAGAGGCTGAGCTAAGCTTACAAGTGTATTGAGAGGTTGGAAGGTCAAGTTAGGGTCCAAATTGGACAAATTGGACAATTTTTTTATCACTAGAAACATCTCACCGAGATGAAGACGATGGTGATGTCTACTATGAGTTCTGAGAATTTGAATGGATTTTTTTTTAATCCCGTTTATATAACTATACAAGAGAGATTGTATTAACAAGTGAATACTTCACTGAGGTTAAGGTGGGGTGTTTACACTTGAGGAGGAGGAGTTGAAAATCTATAGAGACCACTTGGTATGTAGATACGATTATGAGGTGAGTGGGAATCACCTTCTTCATAGAGATGTGATAAACATGTTTTCATATTGGACGAGAGATGAGGAGTGGAGAGACTTGGTTGATGATAGTGAAATTGATCTGGATTAATTGATAGAGCATCTTGAGATGAGGTTGTAAAAATTAAGACATCATGAGAGGATTGCATGATTGACTTCATGATTATGAGTTTCGAGATATTTCCGTGGACTTGGGTATGGAGCAGGGTGTGGAGTTGCTAGATGGTCTTCATTTGGAGTTATTAATAGTGAGAGGGGCATGGGATGCTTTTGTTTGAGACCATTGTGTGGATGGACCTATGTACCTAAGGCACAACACTTGGACTTTGTGGAGGTTTTACTGATGGAGTAGGACCATGACGATTGTAATTGTTGTTGAGTATGGAAAATATTTATTAGTAGAAACAATTGATGAGGACATGAGCATGTGCTTGTCATGAGTTGGGCTCTATGGTTTGATTGATCACCTAATTAGTTCAATTCATGGGGGCATATAGTGTGCATAGACACACTAGATTTATGTTGGAGTGGGTCTTTAGAGTTCACAAGGAGCTTCACACTTGGATATTTAGTGATCAACACGTTAGTAGTTGCAGCTTGATACATTGTAGACAAAGTTTGAGGGGAGATTCCTTCTCTGATGACTTTGGGTAGTGTGGGTACTTGCAAGGGATTGTGATTGATCACTTGATGACAAAGGGATTTTGAGGGATCCTCTAAATAGATCCTACCCTATGGATGAGAAAGTATGGTGGACTTTGGCTTCCTAAGTGACACTTAGGAGGAGGTGTTGCGATCGAGATGATTAAGGAGGCTAGAGATATGTCTCTTATTTTGAGAGCTTGGAGTGAGTGGATATATTTTCATTCATTATCTCATGCCTTTGTATAGTGCAATGATGAGGTTTTTTGGTGGCACTCATGGAATAGAGTGTAAAGATGAAGATCATTCTTCCTTTTCAATAATGATGATGAGTCTTAGTGATGGATGGTTTGTTGAGGGCTTCGTTGTTGAGGATGGATTTTTATTTTTTGGTGGGGGAGAATCATGGGAGAATGCCAGGATTATGAACTATGGATGTGTGTGTCATCAACTTGCATCTTAGAGAGATAATGCAAGGCATATTAGAGAGAGGTCTCTCTTTGTGTGTGACATATGATTGCGATTTGAACACGTTTACTGAGAGAGATTGGATGTGGAATCACCTTTGAGATGGCTTGGGCACTTTTTTCATGTGTTCCTCACTATCATGTGAGCTATACATATCATTTCATCACTTGGCACATTCCTCCTTTGGAAGAAAGTCACATGGATGGTTGTAAGGTGGATCGGGACCACTTAGGGTGGATGAGGTTGTGCATGATGGAGGACATGTGGATGAATTTGAGTGACAAGGGTCAGCTCTAATATGAACATGGAGACATGTAGTGACCTAACCTTGAACTGCCACCCCATTGGTTGCATCCATGAGCCAACTAGCATGGAAAGGTGAAGAGACGTGATCCTTCACCACCCTACCACCCACAAAACCACTATAGATACACTAAAAGAAATCACATTTGAGGGGAAACTTGAAGGGAATTTTGAATCTATTCCTATCTTCAGGCCAAAACCATAGCTAGAACCTCCATATATGGGAAGGAGAAACTACCTACCTGTGAGGTAGAGTGGAGGAAGAAGTAAGTAGGATTGAGGGGTTCTAAGTGCAATTTTGATGCAAAAGAAAAGAAGGATGTGTACAAGGGTTTCTAGACATGTGGCAAAGTGAAATTAAAACACAGGTTCAAGTGCAAGTCTTGAAATAGGGGTTGGGTGACTCTACGACCCGTCAGGGTGAAAAAGACCCTAACCACTCATTTTAAGGTGATTTCTTATCCGATTGCAAGAAAAGGTTGGGGAGGGCCTATTGCCCCTATATACAACCATAGTATAGGTTTAATTGATGTTTTCAAGGACTGGGTTGAGAACCCTTTCCCTACCCTAAGGGTGCTCACCTAGGGTGTGAGGATTCTTGGGGGTATTTTTCCATTGTATTGGGAGGTTATGCTTGGGAAGCCTAGACCTAGTATACTTGGAGGCTTTGGCCATTGTTGTACATTGTATTATTGTAGTAATATCATATTTTATATTGATATATATTTGGGTGGACTAGGAGCGACTCACCCCACCCACATTATTGGTGTACAATTGACATATATGTTTATACGTAACATTGTAACATTTTTATTGTAGCACACTTGTACATGTGGATGATACATGATGTTGATGGATAATTGTTTGACATTATATTTGTTTTAATATTGGATGTTAATTCTGTAAAGATAATATATCTAACATGTGATATATGTAAAAGGGTTAGAGGTGTAATATGGGAGTAAAGTACTTGTAAGTTGGTTATTGCCATTACAAGGAACCTCTCCAGTGTTGCATGCTCAGAGGACTCAATGCACCTTGACTCAATGGATGCTTTGGGAGCATGACGTTGGGGGATTTGGTAAACCTGTGACAGAAAACCTCAATAAAGTCTAAATCTATCAAGTGTCAAGGGCATGGGATTAATTACCCACTTAAGATAATGGAAAGGGTTTGGAAGTTTACTAAAGCCTGGGGGTTTGTGTGTTATGTAAATCTCAATAAACCCCAAATATATCAAGTGTCAAGAGGGATAAAATCTCTCTAGATGCAAACACTTCCTAAGTTTTGCACTTTAAAAGAGGTTTGCATCTCAAGAGATTTGATCCCTATCAGGGTTTTATAAATCCAAGTTTAACATGTATCTATGCTAGTTCAAAATCAAGTAGGATTTGTTGGAATTGTATGTTTGAGTTGTATGGTTTACACAACCTTAGTGTTTCAAAAAATTTAATGAGTTGAATCTATATCTTCAAAAATACAATCTAAACAATGAAATATTACAATTAATATTTTCTAGTTCATTTTACGCATAATCACAAAGTGATTTGTTAGAATTGTAGATTTGAATTATATAATCTATGCAATTCGAGTAACTTGAAATTTTCCATAGGAAAAATATGTTTAAGTGTTCAAAAATACAATTCAAATAATAGAAAATTATAATATCAAAAAAAGTTGTATTAAAAAAATCAAAACATAAAATACGTTTACAAAAATTTATATAAAAAATTTTCATTATTAATTTAAAAAAATGCATTTCATAAGTTACTTATTTAAAAATTATATTTAATAACCAATATTAAATTTGAATGATAACAATATACCAGACATTTTCCTATTAAACATGGAAAATAAAATACATTTCATAAATTACTTATTTAAGAATTATATTTAATAACCATATTAAATTTGACCTATAAAAATATACAAAGCATTTTCCTATTAAACATGGAATATAAAATACATTTGATAGACTACTTATTTAAAAATTATATTTAATAACCAAAATTAAATTTGACTGATAAAAATATGCATTTTCTTATTAAACATGGAATATGGTTAATATTTTTTATTGCAATAAAAAAACACAATTTCTTATAAATGTTTAGATAAGGTATGTAATTAAAATTATTCATTTTTAATTAATGAATGTTTATAAATTTTATATTTTAAATTTAAATTTAAATAATATAAATATTTATTTTTATTTTTATTATTTTTAATTATGTATTTTATTTAAAAATATATTAATAATTTAAAAATGTTAAAATTATTAATATCAAATATTGAATAGTTGAAATTAGTTAGATTTTCACAATAATTATCCAAAATCTAAAATTTAAACTTATAAAAAAGCAACCATTTCACCTTAACCACTAATAAGACAAATGGAAATCTTTTGAATGTATTATTTAACAAATGCATGATTCCAAATGTTACCAAACAAGCCTTGATTACCATTCATAAAATCATGGGATTTGCCACACTGATTTCAATTATGAGTTGTGAAGAGTAGGTTCAGATATTGAATCATGCAAGCAAGAGTTTTCATACATGGACACAAAAGTAAAACAAAATAAGGAAAAATACAATGTAGTAAGTTGTATGGAATAAATGGTCTTTCACATTAATATGATAATGTGTTTGGTTTTTTGGATAATTATGATAATACATTTAAATTAAGCTCATTAATGCTTCAACTTCTTGATAATCATGATGGTACACTTAGCATGATGTGTATAGTAGTTGTTGACACTTCCCATAACTTTTTTGCAAACTGTGACATATACACAACCTCAACTCCAGAATCCCTAGCCGTTATTATGTAGTATATACACACAAATTTGGTCTTTAATAGAGTGGAAGTCAAGATGAAGAACTAAGAATCTTATGCTCCTTAATTGCTCCATAGCCATGGCTTCCCATCATTAAGATATTGATGCCATGCCTATCATGGTTTTGCATAGGACATTCCTTGTGTCACCCTCCACACCAGGTATGTATATGAGATGATGAGGTAGGTGGGAGTTTCCTTCTGCATAGGGATGTGAGCACAATGTTTTCATATGTGATGTGAGATGAGTGGAGAGACTTGGCTAATGATAGGAGAAATGGATCTGAATGACTTGATGGAGCACCTTGAGACAAGGTTGCAAACATTAAGACATCATGAGACGATTGCATGATTGATTTGATGATTGTGAGTTTTTAGATCTTTTCATGGACTTGGGTATGGCGTAGGTCGTGGAGTTGCTAGATGGACTTCATTTGGAGGTTTTCATAGTAAGGGGGCATGGGATTCCCTTGTTTGAGATCATTGTGTGGATGGACCTATATACCTAAGATACAACACTTGGACTTTGTGAAGGATTTCCTGATGGAGTAGGACCATGACAGTTGCAGTTGTGGTTGAGCATGTGATAGATTGCTTGTTAGAAACTACTGATGATGACATGAGGATGTGCATTCTCATGAATTGGGCACTACATTTTGATTGATCACCCAATTAGTTCAATTCATGGGGATATATAGTCGCAAAGACATGTCAAATTTATGTTGGAGTAGGGAATTTGAGTTCATAGGTGGCTTAGCACATGGAGATTTAGTGGTCAGCATGGTAGCATTTGCAATTTGATACATTGTCGATAAAGTTTGAGGGGAGAGTCCTTCTATGATGACTTTGGGTAATGCATGTACTTGTGAGGATTGTGATTGATCACTTAGTGACAAAGGGATTTTGAGGGATCTTCTAGATAGAGCCTACTTTTTGGACAAGAGAATACGAGGACTTTGGGTTCCTAAGTGGCACCTAGGAAAAGGTGTTGGGATCCAGATGACTAAGGAGGCTAGAGTTATGTCTCTTCTTTTGAGATCTTGGAGTGAGAGGAGATATGATACTCCATCCTCTCATGTCTTCATGTAGTGTGACGAGGAGGTGGTTTGGTGGCACTCATGAGATAGGATGTTAAGATGAAGATTATTCTTCCTTATTAATACTATGATGAGCATGGGTGATGGATGGTTTGAGCAAGGCTTCATTGTTGAAGAAAAAAACAATTTATTTTTTTCCTGGTTGGGGAGGATGTCAGGATTTTGCATTATGGATGCGTGTGTCATCATCTTGCATCTTAGAAAAAGAACATAAGGCATCTTAGAGAGAGATCTCACTTTGTGTATTATGCAGGGTTGCAATGCTTAGACCCATTTGGTGGGAGATATTGGATGTGGAATCACCTTGGAGATGGCATGGGCACTTGTTTCATGTGTTCCTCACTATCCCCTTATCTATACATGTCATTTCATCGCTTGGCACATTCCCCCTTTTGGAAGAAAGTTGTATGGATGGTCATAAGGTGGATTGAAACCACTTAGGGTAGATGAGGTTACACATGATGGAGGACATGTGGAAGAAAGTGATGTGGGTAGGCTCTAATATGAATAGGGAGACATGTGGTAACCTCACCTTGAATCGCCTCCGCCCCCCCATAGGTTGCATGCATGGGTGACTAGGTTGGAAAGGTGAAGCCACATGATCCTTCACCACCCTACTGCCAGAAGACTATTGTAAATACACTCAAATGAATGGAATTTGAGGGGCATCTTGGAGGGAAGTCCGAACCTATTCCTACCTTCATAATACAAGCCAAAACCAACATTGGAACCTCCATATGTGGGTAGGAGAACCTACCTACCCATGAGGTAGTGTGGAGGAAGAACTAAGTAGGATTGAGGGTTTTTGAGTGGAATTTTGGTTCAACGGGAAAGGAGGATGTGTACAAGGGTTTTTAGATGTGTGGCAAAGTGAAATCAGACCACAAGTTTGAGTGCAAGTCTAAAAGCAGGGGTCAAGTGACTCTACGATCCGTTAAGGTGACAAGGACTCTGACCACTCATTTTAAGGTGATTTCTTATCCAATTTGCTATATGTTTAAGGGGAAAGGTTGGGGAAGGCATATCACACCTATCTACAATGATGAGTAGAGGTTTGCTTGATGTTTTAAAGGGTTGGGTTGAGAACCCTTCCCTACCCTATGGGCGCTCACCTAGGGTGTATGGATTCTTGGGGGTATTTTTCCATTTTATTGGGATGTTAGGCTTAGGAAGCCTAGAGCTAGGATACTTGGAGGCTTTGGCCATTGTTGTACATTGTATTATTGCAGCAATATCATAAGTTATATTGATATATATTTGGGTGAACCAGGTGTATCTCAACACACATACATTATCGATGTGCATTTTACGTGGATGTTTATATGTAACATTGTGAGATTATTCTACGACATTTTTATTGTAGCACACTTGTACATGTGGATGATACATGATGTTGATGCATAAATGTTTGGCATTATAGTTGTGTTAAGATTGAAAGTTAATTGCAAAAACATAATATATCTAACATGTGATAGAAGTATAATGGCTAGAGGTGTAGCTTGCGAGTGAAGCACTTGTAAGTTGGCCATTACCATTACAAAGAACCTTGTCGATGTTGCATGCTCAAGGGACTCGACTTGACTTGAGGGACACTCTAGGCACGTGATAGTGGGGGTTTTGATGTAATGAAAACTCGTGGCAAAAAACCTCAATAAACTCCATATCTGGCAAGTGTCAACAAGGATGAGATTAATTACCCACTCAAGGTAATGGTAAGGGTTTGGAAGTTTAACAAAACCTAATGGTTTTGATGTAACGAAAACTTGAATAAACCCTAGATATACAAGTGTTAAGAGGGATCAAATCTCTCAGGTTGCAAACATTTCTTAAGCTTTGCACTTTAAAAAAGGTTTGCATCTCAAGAGATTTGATCATTCTTGGGGCTCTATAGATCCCATTTTAACATGGATCTATACTAGCTTAAAATCAAGATTTGTTGGAATTGTAGATTTGAGTTGTATGGTTTACACAACCTTAGTGTTTCAAAAATTTTAATGGGTTGACTCTATATATTCAAAAATGGAATTTAAATAATGAAATATTACAATTATATTTTCTAATTCATTTTAATTAAAAACACATAATGATTTGTTGGAATTAAAATTTTGAATTGTAAAATCTACACAATTCAAGTAATTTATATGTTCAAAATACAATTCAAATAATGAAAAACTATAACCTCAAAAATTGTACCACTGAATTTTAATTTAAAAATCAAAACATAAAAAACATCTCAAAAAATTATATATAAAATTTCATCATTCATTTAAAAAATGACATTTTATAAATTACTAATTTTGTAAAATTACTTATTTACAAATTATATGTAATAAGTAATATTAAAATTAGACCGATAAAAATATACAAAGGATTCTACTTCATATTCCTTTTCAGGGCAGTAAAAAAAACAATAAATCATTATTTTAATCAACAAAATGTTTTATAAATTTCATATTTTAAATATAAATAATGTATTTTTGTTTTCTTTTAATTATGTTTTTGATTTAAAAATTCATTAATAGTTTAAAAATGTTAAGATGCTTAGTATCAATTATTGAATAGTTGACTTTGTTTAATTTAAATCATCGAGATTTTTTCAAACTCAAATTGTATTCAAAATTACAATAATAAAATTATATTTTCCCAATAATTACGCAAAGTACAAAATTTAAACTTTTAAAAAAGGGCAATCATTGACCTTAATCACTAATATGACAAATGGAAACCTCTCAATATGTCATTGAGCAAATGCATGACTACAAATGTTACAAAGCAAGCCCTTGTGGCAAACCCATAAAACCATGGGATTGGCCTCAATGATTTCAATTATGGGCTGTGAGGAGTAGGTTCATTTATTCAATCATGCTTGTCCAATGATTTCAATTATGGGCTGTGAGGAGTAGGTTCATTTATTCAATCATGCTTGCAGACAAAAGCTTTAATACATGGCCACAAAAGTATACCAAAACAAGGGAAAATACAGTACAGCAAGTTGCAGGGAATAAATTGTCTTTCATATTCATATGATCTGTGCTTAGTTTTCTTGATAATCATAACGATACACTTAAATTAAGCTGATCAGTGCTTCGGCTTCTTGATAATCATGACAGTACACTTAGCATGATGCGCACAGTAGTCGCTGACACTCCCCAAAACTGCCCTGCAAAACATGACATATACACAACCTCAGACCCAGAATCCCCAGCCATCACTATGTAGTATATACGCACAAATTTGGTCTTTAATAGTTACTATGTAGTATATACACGCAAATATGTAGCATACACACAAAAAATTGGTCTTAAATAGTCACTGTGTAGTATATACACACAAATATGGTCTTTAATAGTCACTATGTAGTATATACACACAAATATGTAGTATACACACAAAAATTTGGTATTTAATAATCACTATGTAGTATATACACACAAATTTGATCTTTAATAGAGAAGAAATCAAGATGAAGCACTGAGAATCTTATACCTCTTGATTGCTCCGTAGCCATGGCTGCCCACTGCTAAGATATCGGCGCCATGCCTGTCCACGGCTTCGCACAGGACATTCCTGGCGTCGCCCTCCACCATCTCTGATTCGAACTCGCGAATCTGCAAACACAAATAGGCATAAAAAAATTGAATAAAACAGAATTCCCATGGAGCCAAAGACTGAAAGATTGCAGTGCACTTACGGATCTACTCTGGCATAATCCTTTGGCGTGTTCCAGGGCTCTGGTCCCGATTCTCTTCAGATCCAATTCCACAGTCGGCAGGACATCCGCCGCGCCTGTAACGACGTCACGGGATCGAATCCCTGGGATCACAATACGTTTTTAAAAGGAAATTCACGAGTTTGAAAATTGGGGGTTTTGCTTACCGGGGCCTGCCAAGCGCAGAACGCTGGTTGCAGTAGGGCGAGCGTGGACCAGATGTATTTTGAAGGGCGAATCTGCAGGGAAGGGAGCTACCAGATACTCCAGAACCCATTGTAGCGCGTAGACGCTCTGCTCGCTATCATCTATACCTATCACTATTTTCTTCTTACCACTCGCTTCCATTTTCCTTCTCCTTGAATGCAAATTGATCGGAAGGCAGGGCCTGAGCTTCTACCAAATGAAGAATTTGTGGCAAACAAACAGTCAAGAAGAATTTAATACTAGTGCACCAGTCGAATTGAGAATTTGTGCCAAACAAGCAGTCTGGCAGAGTTTAATATAATTGAACTATCGTGCGGCATTGGCCCACTTGCGAATAATTATAAATTCTTGCATGATTCCATCGCTGAAATATTCAGCGTCTGAAGCACGCGTATAGATAAGTGATTCTCGAAAGCGTAGGTGAAGATGCGGGCAGCCCGTGCTACTCTTCTCTTTTCAGGGAATCGCTAACTACACGTCAAACGTCTTTTCAAGGTTTCCACATATTTTGCAGGCTGTCCGAAAGGTCCTTGGATTTATTTCCATGGAGTCCAAAAGGTAACTGGATTTATTAACCAGAAGTTACTCCTTTTTTTATAAATGGAAAAGGATGGTATTTTTCCTCCGGGAAAATAGGATTTATTAACGTATTAAGATTAGAGTTTAATTCCTGGCTACTTATTAAATTGATTTTATGAATTTGTATTAGAAAAAAATTATTGTAATTTAGTTATTCAATTACGGGCGGGAAAGTTATTATTGGCTGTTATTTGCTAATGCAATTAATGTAACTGAGTCTTTTCTATTACTTAAGGAAAATTATGTTATTGGGATAATGAGGATAGTTATCGCTGGTTGTTATCCACAAATGCAGATTGATTCATCATTGTTATTCAAGGAAAATCACACCACCTAGAATGGTAAGGGAGCCAAGGTTTCACTTTTACAATTTGCCTTTGGAGCTTAGGTAATTAACTAGAGTTTTTAGCTAATCAAAACAATTTTAAAACATTTTAGCATGTATATTTCGATAGTCAATAAAGTGTTGATGTTGAACACTTTTGGAGCACTTTATAGACTTATGAGGGCAAACATTTGTTTGTGACACAGTTCTCCAAAAGTCCTCAACATCAACAATTTTAAAACATATTCCAAAATATTTTTTATAATTATTTCAAATTTAATCAATTATAAATATTTATTAAATTAAAATTAATTATACTTATTTATTTTTTTAAATGATTTATATATATAATTTCTTAAAACAAAAATATTCTTAGGAATGAAGGCAATATCATTTTGCTTAGGGACTTTAACGCTTGAACTACCACTAACCAAGCTACTATGTTAAGTAACAACTCTAACCCCGACCCCTTGTGGCATGATGAAGATTGTAACTTAATTAATAGATTCAAGAGAAAATCTAAAGACATGATCAAGAACTTATTCGACACCGAGCTCCTCAAACCTTGTAGTTCCTAGGACCTAATCATTTGTAATGGTATTAATAAATGGCCTCTCTTCGGTCAGATGCCCTGTTTCCATGGGTTGGGTAACAACGTCGTTGATTGTGCGATTTCTGACATCCATGTTCTCAACCATATTACAAACTTTGAGCTTCTCAACGGGTATGAGTCTGACTCTGACCACAGACCTTTGTCTTTATCCCTCAATCTTGCTATGCATACCATCCACATGCAAGAGAACAGCGAAAGTAAAAGTCACATTCACTTCGATAGAAGTAAGGTTGACCTTTTCTTAAGGGATTTGGAAATGGATTTAGGCTCCCTGACTTATAATAACAACATTGACCAAATCTATTACCATTTTACTATCCACCACCATTAGCAAATTCTCTAATAAGACTACATATAAGAAAAATACTAGAATCTCCAATCCTTGGTATGACAAAGATTGTAAGATTGCCAGGAAAGCAATCAAAGACACCCCTGATGAAAGCATTAAGCTCCATAATATAAGTATTTACAAAGCTCTCATTAAGAGGAAGAAGAGGTCATACATTAATAAGGGACAAGAGCATCTTCTCCACCTTTCTAAAGTTGTGCCCATAAAGTTTTGGCGGAATGTGCTTGTTTGTAAAACTAAAGATAATCATTATATCCCCCTAGAAAATTGGGATAATTATCTTTAGAAGTTATATGACTCTTCGGATACCATGGGCACCATCTTAAACACTCCTATTAAGGATGATATTTTCTCTGGAAGACGTTGAGTATGGGATTAATAAGCTCGCTAATGGGAAAGCCAAGGATATTGAAGGTTACCAAGCTGAGATCTTTAAAATAGGAAAATAAATCCTCATTCTTCATCTTCATAAGCTTCTCAATTTCACTGTAAAGCGTGGCTTCCCTAAGCTTTGGACACAAAGCCTTATTGTGTCTATCTTCAAAAATGGGGACAAAAGCATTCCCTCTAATTACATGACCATTATGATTAGCCACATCCTAGCCAAGCTTTATGGGCTCATTCTGGAAAAAAAGCTTAGCCTTTGGCTTGAGAACCAGGGTAAAAGAGCTAAAGGGCAAGCTGGTTTTAGGAGACATCACTCGACCATCGACCACCTTATCACTTTTAGGATCATCGCAGAAGAATGTCGCAATAGAAAAATCGATCTCTTCTGTTATTTTGTGGACTTTAGAAAAGCTTTCAACACTGTCCCCCAAAATAAGCTCTGGGAGAGGCTTGAAGAGATCATGGTTCCTCTTGAACTGAGGATTGTTGTAATCCGCCTCTACGAGACTGTCATTGCCAAGCTTAAGACAACGAAGGGTGGTATAAAGATATTAAATGCAATATTGAGGTTAAGCAAGGTTGTCCCCTTTCCCTACCCTTTTTGGTATTTACATCCATAAACAATAGGAGTGTTTGGAAACTTTGGGTTGCAAAGGCACCGAGCTCGTTGGTATTATCATTACTCTTCTCCTTTATGTTGATGATATTGTTCTTCTTGAAAAGAGCCATGATGACCTAGACAAGCAGTTTAAGACTCTTCATGTCCACTGCTCCAAGATGGGTATGACAGTTAATATTGACAAGACTAAAGTCATGATCATTGGATCCAAAAAGATCATCCATGGTAGTTTTTTCTATGATAACCATTGTCTTGAGCAAGTTTCTTCTTATAAATATTTGGGTATTGACTTTCCTCATTAGCTCAACTGGAGTTATAGCATCGAGAAAAGAATTATTGGAGGTTGGAAAGCTTATTATGAACTTAAAAACCATTGTAAGTTGGTCGATCTTTACATTTGGAGTAAAAGAAGGTTCCTCTTTGAGACTCTTGTCACCCCAGTTATCTTATATGGATGTGAAGTTTGGGGTTGCAGTATATCTAGGGAGTTGTGAAGAAAGATTGAGATGATCCAAAAGCAATTTATAATATATGGCCTCAAGATAAAGGGAAAGGCTCCCTATCCTATCCTCTTGATCAAAATTGGCATGTCTCCTACTGAAAGTACGGCTATTTTTAGATATCTAATGTATAAAAAGAAGCTTCACAATATGGAATCCGAGAGGCTCCCAAAATTTGCCTATAACTTTAGTCAAAATGCCCACCCGCGCCTCAAGCATCAGGATGCTCAGTCTTTGCTCAACTTTTGAGGGATTAAGGAGGAGATCATCATGGGAAGCAAGGACAATATCAAAGATACTATTACCTCTAGTTTTAAGGACATGATGTGGGATTCTAAGGAGCTAGAGGGTAAAAGGAAGCTAAGGTACTATAAGGAGGTGATCAACCCCACCCTTGATAACCAGAATTATCTCTCTATGTTGAATAGCACTAAGAAGAAAATGAACATTGCTAGGATTAAAGCTAACTCTCATGAGCTTCAGAGTGAGACCGAGCAGTGGTTTACTCCCAAGACTCCTTGGGACGATCTAATCTGTCATATTTGTGATACTAAGAAGGTGGAAGATGAAAAGCACCTCCTTTTTGAATGCCCGACTCTTGCCCGCATCCGCTCTCAATTCCCTATCATCAGCCACACCTCCAATTTTCTTGACTTATTAAGTCAGCCCAACTATACTGATCTTGGAACGCCCTTGCTCCTGAATCACAAAAACAAGATTTTGAAGAATGACCATTAGACTTTCTTTTCTCGAGGTTCGATAGACCACTTTGGTCTTAGTGGACATTAATCATCATCATAATTTTAAATATAATATATATAGCTATACATGCCTTTCAACATTACATAAAGTCAAATACAAGTTATTAATCATTCTGAATGTATACAACTTAAATAAATATATTCAATCAATCATTGGCATCTGACTTGCTTTATATTTATTTGTGTTAAATGTTGAATCCATGACTATTAAGCTATTGTGCGATAGATTGACCATTGTCTCCAACATCCAGTTTGTTTGAATCTCTATTATAAAAGGGACCTCCACACCATTGGGCTTTTGGTAAAAGAAAAAATTTTCCTGATGCTTTTGATACCAAAGACTTACACTCATTTCATCCTTGTTGTGAAGTTGATAATTTCTCTTCACCAACTTATTATAGATGTTTACAATATCTTTCTTGCATAATAAGAAATCTCTATCTCAAGTTGCCACATCGATGTCAACATGTCTCTTAATGTGGGTTCTATACACTACATCAACAAGCACTCCAGAAAAGAAACAACTATCTACATATGCAACAATGTCCCTTGAAAGCTTTGGCCTATGCAAGGTCCTGGTCTCACCTGAAGTGTCACATTGACCATGACAAGCCCAACCTTCTTCATATTTATGTTCATACATATTGAAAGTTAATATTGCTCTATCAAAAATTTCATGCATAACTTTTACAATAAAGGGGCATTGGCAACCCCTCTTCTACACAAATGAGTTCCTTCGTTTAGCTGGAAAATTTCCTCTTTTGCCCTCTGGGCCAAATGAACAATGATAACTACACCAAAAATTTAAATTGATAGTACATACCAAGAAAGATAACCATGGTTTCAAAAGATCTAAACAATACATATTTTAAATATTCACATCTCATATTGCAATGCAGCGGTAGCTCTTTCTTTTGGTTCCTTTTTTGTTTTTTCGTATGAATTTACATGGAGCAATAGGGTTTTCTTCCTCTCCTTTGATAAAGTCATCAACTCGTTGTAATGGGATTATGGCAACTCTATCAATACTATTGTTTTTTCTATTTATTTCCGTCCAAACCAAGTTTTTACTAGAGAACGTCATTTTATCTTTGAGGTCTTGCACCTCAAGATCCATGATATATTGCCATTTGCTTCGCTTGCCCATTTTGCACTGATCTAATCAAACAATATGCAAGGACATCAAAGCTGAACTTTCAATCTTAGCAAGTTATCCAACATATATATAAATATAAAACCTCTTTTATGCTTTTTTGAGGTCTAAAATATCAATCACTCAGTAATGACAAAAATAAATAGCACAAAAGGATGCAAAAAATTTGGGATGCAAGCCTTTCCTTTAAGATGCTGCTTCTTGCCTCATTCACTTTGAACATGGCATTCCTAAAAGGAAAGATTCCTTTGACAACATGAACAGATAAAATCCAATGAATGTTGGCCATGTTTTTTGAGGATGACCATTTGCTAAGCAGGACTAGACTTGAATGAAAGGGCTTTCTACAATGTATGTTTACATCACAACTCTACTAGTAGTATGTCCTCAAAGATTCTCGGTGCTGCCATAATATATGTGAAATTTATAGCAGGCAATCATTATGCTCACATTCCACAACCCGTGGCAAAAGAGATTTGCTAGAACAAAGAAAAGCCAATGAAATCTTCAATACCAACACAAGCACCAAGAGCACTAGTGAAAGTGATCTGGTTCGGCCTCATCCCTGTGCTCAACGTTCGGAAAAAATAACCAAGTGCCTTCTCCCCGTCCCCAGTGTTTGCATATCCTGCAATGGTTGAATTCCAAGAAACCAAGTCCTGCTCAGGCATTTCGTCAAACATTTGGCAAGCAAACTCAATTGCACCCTATTTAACATACCCTGTAATCATGGTATTCCATGAAATAGCATTCCGCTCGTACATTTTGTCAAACACTTGGCACACATCATTGACATTTCCACATTTAGCATACATGTTGATGAGATTGTTTTCTACAAATACATTTGGCTCTAACCCACTTTTTATCATATGTGGCGACGGAAACTGGACAATTCCTCCACCTTGTTAGACTACTCCTAACAAAAATATTGCATGACTAATCTCCTTTTCATTTACTTTATGGTACTATCCTTTTAAGCCTATAATATCAGGTCTTTTACTTTGATGAGCAAGCGATCACCTGAATGATTATAACTTCTACGGGTATCCACAATGTGGTTTTATCATGTGAGATTGTAAACTCTTGAATTAATATCATTTTGTTGTCTTTCTAGAGATACATTTTAGTCAGAGGAATACAAAAACTGAAAATATAGTGGCCTCAATGGATATAAATTGGTGCATATTTGTGTTCATTTACACTGCAACACTTTCAGCACTGGCAACTATTTTGCAAAAAAAACATCTAGCAATCACCACTTTCTTGGAATTGCTAGCAACAAAGAGTTGGATATTTTTATGAAAACTTTTTTGATATATTTATTGATAACATGTCCTTCTATATCTACTTTTTTCAAGCTTATAAAAAATCTGCATGACTAATCTCCCTTTTCAATTAACTACTATTTTAGCAAGTACAAAAGTCAACCAGATGGATTTTCATGACTATAGGTAAAGCAGTGAAAAACATTGTAGACAATCTGATGATTCAACTACGCAAGAATTTCAACCATCCAGATCTTTTGCAGTCATAGTTTGAGATATCCCATATTCCTCTGTCATGTCTCCTTGGTTTTGAGGGCATTTCCCGACGTTTTCTTAGTTGATTGATTACATTTATTATGCAACATGAAAAGACTTGTGGTTTATATCATCTAATTGGAATTTATATTTATTTCAAATCTCTATCTTCCAGTAGAGAAATTGATGGAACAATGTGGTAAATTTCAGCTTTTGGATAGGCTTCTAAAACATTTTAGAGCTCGGAATCATAAGGTTTGAGCCAAGGATCTCAACAAATATGAGCAAAGCACAATACATGATATGGTTGGGTTCTGTTTGCTTTGGTATTCATTCTGAAACCTTAACCACATGCAATCTTAATTTGCAAGATTGGAGGATGATGATAAGTTCTGATATTTTTGCAATGGACAAGAGTGTTGGACCTACTGGACTACTGCTTGAGTGAGAGCGGACACAATATGTGCCGCATTGATGCTTTTGTTAAACTAGATGATAGGCAAAGACAAGTTGCTCTCAAGCCTTTTTTGTTCTTTGTTGCACAATCATTTGTTTGATTTTGATGTCATAAACTCGAATGAGTTTGATTTTGTCTTGGTCAATTAAAATTGTGTCAATATTCTTAAGAGAGTAGAGAGCTTTAATGCTTTTTTTTTTACCTGCCTAGTTTTACTTTTTAATGAATTTATGTGATTTACCCATGGCACTTGATTCAAATCAAAGATTTTAATGATCCAAACATTAAACTTCATGTCCTTTTGCTAAGCACACGTGCTGGTGGACTTGGGATTAATCTTACTACGGCAGATACTTGCATCATTTATGACAGTGACTAGGTAAGAAAATTATTTTTATGCCATTGCATCAACACAAGCTTTGTCTAAAAAATATTTTATACTTGACATGATTTGGTTTGCATCAATGTTAATTTTTACGCATGACATGGAACCTATTTTTTATGATGAGCCATGTTGTGTAATTTTGTAGTTCCATTGTAAAGCCTTCATGCTTTTGCAAATGTTTGATATATTGGTTGTTGGCAAATTTACAGAATCCATAAATGGATTTGCAAGCTATGGATTGATGCCATAGGATTGGGCAAACCAAACCTAGGCATGTCTACAGGGTTTGCACAACTCACTTAGTGGAGGTAAGGCATCTTAGTTTGCTTTGATTAATGTCATAAACATCTCTTAATTGTGGCTATTTGTAAAAATAGTGTCGGATGCTCAAAGTAGCGTTTGACAAGTTGAAGTTGGAGCGTGTTGTGATTGAGAAAGGATAGTTTCACCAGGGACGAACAAAATCTAGTTTGAGCGGTGGGAAGGTAAGAAGAGTGGAAAAATGAACCTATCTCTCTGTCGCTTGGTGGTGTCCGCCTTGGTTTGTTCACTGTTTGTCACCTGGGTGGTGCGCTGCAGAGCGCGGGGTAGAGTTTTCCCTCGAAGTGAGCTGGTGAGCTGTAGCGCTGGTGAGTTGAATTGGTTAGGGGCGCTGCAGAGCCCGCAGGGAAAATTTGAATTGAAATGAGCGAAATGGGAATTGGTTTGGGGCAAATTCGAATTGAAATACCGTGCTCAGAATTGCCATACCCGCGCTCAGGATTCTATCAACGATTTAATGCTCCACGGTGGTGGGTGGAACGGTGGCAGAGCTCGCGAAAGGTCGCTGAGGGTGGAGGAATCGCCGGTGGCCAGCGCCGGATGTTTTTCCAAGCGATAATGGAAACCAAGAATACCTCCGTCTCGTTAGACTACTCCTTGTGTTTTTGATTTAAAATTTCATTAATAGTTTAAAAATGTTAAGATGGTTAACATCAATTATTAAATAGTGTATTTTGTTTACTTCAAATCGTCAAGATTTTTTCAAACTTAAATTGTTTGCAAAACTACAATAATAAAATTAGATTTTCACACTAGTTACCCAGAGTCCCAAATTTAAACTTTAAAAAAAAGGGCAATCATTCACCTTAACCACTAATATGACAAATGGAAACCTCTGAATATATTATTGAACAAATGCATGATTATAGATGTTACAAAGCAAGCCCTTGTGGCAATCCATAAAACCATGAAATTGGCCACAATGATTTCAATTATGGGCTGTGAGTAGGTTCATTTATTGAATCATGCTGGCAGACAAGAGCTTTCATACATGGCCACAAAAGTATAACAAAACAAGGGAAAATACAGTACAGCAAGTTGCAAGGAATAAATTGTCTTTCACATTCATATGATCTGTGCTTCGTTTTCTTGATAATCATAACGAAACACTTAAATTAAGCTGATCAGTGCTTCGGCTTCTTGATAATCATGACAGTACACTTAGCATGATGCGCACAGTGGTCGCTGACACTCCCCAAAACTACCCTGCAAAACATGACATACACACAACCTCAGCCCCAGTCTCGCCAGCCATCACTATGTAGTATATACGCACAAATTTGGTCTTTAATAGTTACTATGTAGTATATACACGCAAATATGTAGCGCACACACAAAAATTGGTCTTAAATAGTCACTATGGAGTATATACACACAAATATGGTCTTTACTAGTTACTATGTAGCATATACACACAAAAATTTGGTCTTTAATAATCACTATGTAGTATATACACACAAATTTGATCTTTAATAGAAAAAATTCAAGATGAAGAACTGAGAATCTTATACCGCTTGATTGCTCCGTAGCCATGGCTGCCCACCGCTAAGATATCGGCGCCATGCCTGTCCACGGCATCGCAAAGGACATTTCTGGCGTCGCCCTCCACCATCTCTGCTTCGAACTCGCGAATCTGCAACCACAAATAGGCATAAAGAATTGAATAAAACAGAATTCCCATGGAGCCAAAGACTGAAAGATTGCAGTGCACTTACGGATCTACTCTCGCATAATCCTTTGGCGTGTTCCAGGGTTCTGGTCCCGATTCTCTTCAGATCCAATTCCACAGTCGGCAGGACATCCGCCGCGCCTGCAACGACGTCACGGGATCGAATCCCTGGGATCACAATAGGTTTTTAAAAAGAAATTCACGAGTTTGAAAATTGGGGGTTTTGCTTACCGGGGCCTGCCAAGCGCAGAACGCTGGTTGCAGTAGGGCGAGCGTGGACCAGATATATTTTGAAGGGCGAATCTGCAGGGAAGGGAGCTACCAGATACTCCAGAACCCATTGTAGCGCGTAGACGCTCTGCTCGCTATCATCTATCCCTACCACTATTTTCTTCTTACCACTCGCTTCCATTTTCCTTCTCCTGTGAATGCAAATTGATCGGGAAGCAGGGCCTGAGCTTCTACCAAATGAAGAATTTGTGGCAAAGAAACAGTCAAGAAAAATTTAATATTAGTGCACCAGTCGAATTGAGAATTTGTGCCAAACAAGAAGTCTGGGGAGAGTTTAATATAAGTGAACTATCGTGTGACATTGGCCCATCTGCGAATAATTATAAATGCTTGCATGATAAGTGATTCTCGAAAGCGTAGCTGAAGATCCGGGCAGCCGGGCTACTCTTCTCTTTTCAGGGAATCGCTAACCACAGGTCAAACGTCTTTTCAAGGTTTCCACACGTTTCCAGCATGTCCGAAAGGTCCTTGGATTTATTTCCATGAAGTCCGAAAGGTAGCTGGATTTATTAACAAGAAGTTACTCCTTTTTTATTAATAGAAAAGGATGGTATTTTTCCTCCGGGAAAATACGATTTATTAACGTATTAAGATAGAGTTTAATTCCGTGTTGCTAACTAAATTGATTTTATGAAATATTAAATATATTAAATATTTTGTATGATGGAAAAAATTGATGGTAATTTAGTTATAAAATTAGTAGTGGGATAGTTATTGGCGGTTATCTGCTAATGCAATTGAGTTGTCACTATTATTTAAGGAAAACCATGCCACTTGAACAATGAGGATAGCCATTATTGGTTGCTGGTTGCTATCCACAAATGAGAGTAGACTCATCATTGTTATTCAATGAAAATCACGCCATCTAGAATAGCAAGGGGACAAGGTTTAACTTCTACCATTTGCCTTTGGAGCTTAGGTCATTAACTTGTTTCTTTACATCCTAAGAAAATGAGTTTTTATTTGGGGACCAATACTAGTTATAGGCTTTTATTATTGTGCACCTCAATAAATTTCCTTACTAAAAAACAAGTTTAAAATATTTTAACATGTATATTTCCACACTCAATAAATTGTTGATGTTGAAGACTTTTGGAGAAGCTTGTAACCTTATGAGGCAAACATTTGTTTGTGACACACTTCTCCAAAAGTCCTCAACATCAACAATTTTAAAACATATTCCAAAATATTTTTTATAATGATTTTAAATTTAATCAATTATAATTATTTATTAAATTAAAATTAATTATACTTATTTATTTTTTAAAATGATTTATATATATATAATATTTCTTACTAAATGAATTAAATATTATTATTGATAACATTGTTATATTAATAGTAACAATACAATTTAATCCTTTCAAAACTCTAAAAAGTAATTTTATACCTTGAAATCAATCTATGATAATATGCTAATTTAACCTTAAATTTTTTTTTTTCTAACCCCTAAAATTTCTAAATAACTACTAATTTTAAAATGAATTATTAATTTATACTTAGAAATTATAAGTTCATTAAAATAAGTCCCTTAACCTTTTAAATAAAATATAACTAATTATGTATATTCATCATTATATTATATATTTAATAAACTTTTGAAAATTAATTTATTTTATATAGATTTATAATTATTCGTTTATAAAATAGTCCCTTTAACCTTTATTTTAATAAGAATATAACTAACTATCAGTTTAATATTTATTTGAATTAACTTATTTATTAAAATATAGGTCATGCTCCTAAACCTGTCCAACTAACCTTTTCTCAGTCAAATTTAGCCGTTAGTCAATATAGACGTTGCTTGGTCAAGAAATATAGTCGTTGGATGTTCTTCTTTGACTATTTAATATGCAAAGCTAGCTCGGGCTCTTCAACTTGTCCTGACGATGAACCACACTGGTTGGTTCGAAACGCGTCGACAAATGAATTTCATGTGATTTATGCCGAAAATCTCTCATAAAACAAAAATATTCTTAGGAATGAAGGCAATATCCTTTTGCTTGGGGACTTTAATGCTTGAACTACCACTAACCAAGCTACTATGTTAAGTAACAACTCTAACCTCGACCCCTTGTGGCTTGATGAAGATGGTAACTTAATTAATAGATTCAAGAGAAAATCTGAAGACATGATCAAGAACTTATTCGACACCAAGCTCCTCAAACCTTGTAGTTCCCAGGGCCTAATCATTTGTAATGGTATTAATAAATGGCCTCTCTTCAATTAGATGACCTGTTTCCATGGGTTGGGTAACAACGTCGTCGATTATGCAATTTCTGACATCCATGTCCTCAACCATATTACAAACTTTGAGCTTCTTAACGGGTATGAGCCTGACTCTGACCACAGACCTTTATCTTTATCCCTCAATCTTGCTATGCATACCATCCACAAGCAGGAGAACAGTGAAAGCAAAAGTCACATTCACTTCGATAGAAGGTTGACCTTTTCTTAAGGGATTTGGAAATGGATTTAGGCTAACTTATAATAACAACATTGACCAAATCTATTACCATTTTACTATCCACCACCATTAGCAAATTCTCTAATAAGACTACATATAAGAAAAATACTAGAATCTCCAACCCTTGATATGATAAAGACTGTAAGATTGCCAGGAAAGCAATCAGAGACGCCCCTGATGAAAGCATTAAGCTCCATAATATAAGTATTTACAAAGCTCTCATTAAGAGGAAGAAGAGGTCATACATTAATAAGGGACAAAAGCATCTTCTCCACCTTTCTAAAGTTGCGCCCATAAAGTTTTGGTGGAATGTGCTTATTCGTAAAACTAAAGATAATCATTATATCCCCCTAGAAAATTGGGATAACTATCTTAAGAAGTTATATGACTCTTCGGACACGATGGGCACCATCTTAAACACTCCTATTAAGGATGATATTTTCTCTGGAAGACGTTGAGTCTGGGATTAATAAGCTCGCTAACGGGAAAGCCAAGGATATTGAAGGTTACCAAGCTGAGATCTTTAAAATGGGAAAATAAATCCTCATTCCTCGTCTTCATAAGCTTCTCAATTTCGCTGTAAAGTGTGGCTTCCCTAAGCTTTGGACACAAAGCCTTATTGTGTATATCTTCAAAAATGGGGACAAAAGCATTCCCTCTAATTACATGACCATTATGATTAGCTACATCCTAGCCAAGCTTTATGGGCTCATTCTGGAAAAAAAGCTTAGCCTTTGGCTTGAGAACCAGGGTAAAAGAGCTAAAGGGCAAGTTGGTTTTAGGAGACATCACTCGACCATCGACCACCTTATCACTCTTAGGATCATCGCAGAAGAATGTCGCAATAGAAAAACCGATCTCTTCTGTTATTTTGTGGACTTTAGAAAAGCTTTCGACATTATCCCCCAAAATAAGCTCTGGGAGAGGTTTGAAGAGATTATGGTTCCTCCTGAACTAAGGATTGTTGTAATCCGCCTCTACGAGACTGTCATTGCCAAGCTTAAGACCAATGAAGGGTGGTATAAAGATATTAAATGCAATATTGAGGTTAAGCAAGGTTATCCCCTTTCCCCTACCCTTTTTGGTATTTACATCGATAAACAAGAGTAGTGTTTGGAAACTTCGGGCTGCAAAGACACCGAGCTCGCTGGTATTATCATTACTCTTCTCCTTTATGCTGATGATATTACTCTTCTTGCAAAGAGCCATGATGACTTAGACAAGAAGTTTAAGACTCTTCATGTCTACTGCTCCAAGATGGGTATGACAGTTAATATTGATAAGACTAAAGTCATGATCATTGAATCCAAAAAGATCACCCATGGTAGTTTTTTCTATGATAACCATTGTCTTGAGAAAGATTCTTCTTATAAATATTTGGGTAATGACTTTCCTCATCAACTCAACTGGAGTTATAGCATCGAGAAAAGAATTATTGGAGGTTGGAAAGCTTATTATGAACTTAAAAACAATTGTAAGTCGACTGATCTTTACATTTGGAGTAAAAGAAGGTTCCTCTTTGAGACTCTCGTCACCCCAGTTATATTATATGGACGTGAAGTTTGGGGTTCCAGTATATCTAGGGAGTTGTGGAGAAAGATTGAGATGATCCAAAAGCAATTTATAACATATAACCTCAAGATAAAGGGAAATACTCCCTATCCTATCCTCTTGATCGAAATTGGCATGTCGCCCATTGAAAGTACGACTATGTTTAGATATCTAATGTATAAAAAGAAGCTTCACAATATGGAATCCAAGAGGCTCCTAAAATTTGCTTATAACTTTAGTCAAAACCCCCACCCGCACCTCAAGCACCAGGATGCTTAGTCTTGGCTCAACTTTTGGGGGATTAAGGAGGAGATCATCATGGGAAGCAAGGACAATATCAAAGATACTATTACCTCTAGTTTTAAGGACAAGATGTGGGATTCTAAGGGGCTAGAGGGTAAAAGGAAGCTAAGGTACTATAAGGAGGTGATCGACCCCACCCTTGATAACCAGAATTTTCTCTCTATGTTGACTAGCACTAAGAAGAAAATGAGCATTGCTAAGATTAAAACTAACTCTCATGAGCTTCAAAGTGAGACCGGACAGTGGTCTACTCCCAAGACTCCTTGGACGATATAATCTGTCATATTTGTGATACTAAGAAGGTGGAAGATGAAAAGCATGTCCTTTTAGAATGCCTGACTCTTGCCCGCATCCGCTCTCAATTCCCTATCATCAGCCACACCTCCAATCTTCTTGACTTATTAAGTCAGCCCAACTATACTGATCTTGGAATGCCCCTACTCCTGAATCACAAAAACAAGATTTTGAAGAATGACCATTAGACTCTCTTTTCTCGAGGTTCGATAGACCACTTTGGTCTCAGTGGACGTTAATCATCATCATAATTTTAAATATATATATATATATATATATATATATATATATATATGAAATAGTTAGTGGTAAAGCATAATAATAATGTTCTTCCGTTGTAGAGACAGATATTTGTTTCTCAACTATCTCACCTCCATTAACTCTTGAATAAAAAATCATTGGAGACAATAACTTAAATATTAGTTTACATTATTATTATAATAGAAAATTTTAAAAATAAATATTCAGAAATTAAATATTATATTTTAGATTTTTATTTTAACAAAATTATTATTATTATTTTTATTAAAGATGGTATGAAAACTTATACTTATCTCTTAGAAATAAAATATTGATTGAATGATAGTGAGATTAAAATATTGATGGAATGATAGTGACTAAGTTAGAAATATGAAGAAAAATAAGAAATGATTTTAAAAATGAAAAAAAAACAATGCAATTACATTTTAAAAAATAAAATAAAATTATAGATAAACAAAAATAATATATGGAATAATTAAATATAAATGTCACTTGTATATGGGAAAAGAATGCTAGATTTGCTGCTCAGGGAGGATTTTGGACTCTTTGTATTACAATATTGAAAATTTAATGAAAAAAATACTCTTGATGGTCATTTTTGGTAAAAAGATGTGATAATTTTTTTTATTAACATACTTGTATTTCATAAATGAACTTGTATTACTATTTGTATTATTAAAAAGTTTTTTTTGGGCTACTTACCTGACTTCTCATTCATGTGGCAAAGTCCCCTACGTTACTTCTCATTCATGTGGCAAAGTCCATTTCCTATGGGGTTCCATTTTTTCCGCAAGCATTCTATTCAATCCTTGAAGTATGTAATTGATAAGCACTCGCAACGGCAATGGCAATAGTAGGAATAATGCATTCCCGGCAAGTCCGATGGTAACGTGGTTACTTGGATTGTCTAATGGGCACGTCTATTGCCAAAGTGTAGATGTGGTAGCTGATTGGATCAATTGAGTGTGTGGGGAAAGATGGAAATACTCACTTTTTGTGGGGGTGGGGTTGAGTGTGGCTTCACATTATAGTTGAGAATTGAATTTAATTTGATGGTATATTGTGGAACTATTTTAGAATTTTATGAAAAAGGAGGAAAGTTAATTGTTTAATTTTTTTAATGTATTAGTTATGAAATATTTTTAAAATTTCGAGATAATGATGCATAATTACCATCATTTATATTTCAATTGTAAAATAAGCATCATTTTTAATTGGGGAATCTTTGGACCTGATGTAAGGAGAAAGTTGTACTTGGTTTGTAAGATAACCACCATCATTAGCTGAATGGTCCTGCATGTGGACCCTATGCAATGGAAAATGTTTGTTGAACTAGTTGAGGATGACTTGGCGAGTAGTAAGTGTAGTGGATTGATTGTATAATATGGCCTCTAAAAAGCAGTATGATTACATATTCCCAATAGCCTTCGATTCAAATTGGTACTAACTCATCCCAACTCAATTGAATTGATCCTAGGATAAGGTGGTTTGATTGATGGTTTGATTGAGATTTGATGGCATGATAATACATCTCATATTACAAATTTAAAAATCTATACATTTTGCAAGGTGTGCCAATATTTGCATTATCATATTTTCAAATATTCATTTCTCTTTATCATTTTCTATTATACATTCATCAACCATATGTTAAGTGGTTAAGTTAGTTATCTATTTCCAAGGACAAACCATTAGTTGTATGTTAAGTGGCCACTCTAGTTACCTATTTTCAAATATTCATTTATCCCTATTATTCTCTATTAGACATTTATCAATCATATGTTAAGTAGTTAAGTTAGTTACCTATTTCGAGGGACAAATCATGAGGTATATGTTAAGTGGTCACTTTAGTTACCTATTTATTACTAAGTTGGAAATAGAAATATATAAGAAAATGTTAAAAGAAAATGAAAAAATGTTACTACAATAAAATTAATGCAGTTAGTTACCTATTTGTTATTATAAAAACAATTGAGTTGGAAATAAGAAAATATAGGAAAAGCTAATTAAAAAAAACACAATAAAACTAGTGTAGCCATATAAATTAAATGGCTAATAAATGCCTCAGGGATCAATCCATAACAAACATCAAAACACTTACTTCATAACACATCTCATATTGTTAAATTTAAAAAAAATAAATCATAAAACTAACTAAATTATAACTTTATTATTATTATAATAAAAAGAATTAATATATAAGTTAAATATATATACATTTCAAAAAATATGCGACAAAATTCTTATGGATAGATTTACCATGGAGATTCTTCATTAAAACATTGTCTATAAGTGAGACTTTTTGAAAAGTTTTACCGATCTATTTTTTCTAGAATTCTAGAGGGATCAATTCAACACAAATCAAGATTTCACCACATTTTTTTTGGTTGGGTTCTAGCTAGAAATCTACAAGAAACTCCAAAAAGTCTCACATATAGACAACTTCATTTGTAAATTGACTTTGTTACAATACTATGGGCCAATACCATGGATTGTCATTACCACATGCCCAAAAAAAAAACTAGTTTCATATGACACTTGTTCATATAACAATTTTTTTTATTTAATTAATTAATTAAAATAACAAAAAATACATAACTCTTTTAAAGATAAATCTCAAATGTTGAATTGTATAAACTCTTATGAATATACTAAAATATTTTATGGAAGTTAAATCCCTACTATCTACTTAATAATTAGATTTAAATTTGAAAAATATTATTCTAAAATAAACATACCTAATAACATAATCATTAATTAAACAATAAATTATAAAAAAAATATATATAAAAAACTATATTATTAATACAAAATTTTAAAATATTGTACAACACATTTAGCCAAACATAAATTAATATAAAATCTCTTAATCATCACTCTTTCTCTATCATTATTATTTAAACGAAATAAATATCATAAACTTATAAATCATATTGATTTTATCTCAATTTCTTTTAGGTTAAGAAAACATGTTTACTTGTTTAAACAAAAGATAGTTACATAAACTTGTAAAATAAAAGATAGTTACATAAACTTGTAAAACAGGTTCACTTCATTTTCAATATTTAAAAACTATATTTACTTCTTCAAACATATCATCTATACATCTTAATATTTTTTATATAATTAAAAAACAAAAATTTATGAAAAATTTATGTAGGATCACAATCTTGTAAAACATATAACTTCATTTAAATAATATTTTCTTAAACATCGGTTAGCCATTCATCTATACATCTTAATATTTTTTTATATAATTAAAAAACAATTATTTATTAAAAATTTGTGTATGATCACAATCTTGTAAATCATACAACTTCATTTTAATAATAATTTCTTAAAAAACAATCGGCCATTAATTAAATCATCACACATGCATCACAAGTTCCAACCATACAAAGTGCAGTACAAAGTCAATGTTGCTATCATAGGAAAATGAAGGGTCCGATTACTACGTCAAATGGTTTCATGAATTTTGTGAAGTTATTATATCATGTTTTACAGAAGTAGCGTGATAATTTTAATTTTTTCTAGCGCAGTTTTTATTTATATATATATATATACTTGGATGCGGATGAAATAAATGAGACCTAATGATTCATCGGACAGACGGGCGTGCATGGTACTGCCAGATGTAGACCAACGCGACAATCCAGAAGTTTATTTGGTTCATGAGCGCGACAATCTAGAAGTTCATTTGGTTCTTGATGGATAATCTACAGCGCAAAAGATTTGGCATGGTCTCTGTATTAACTGCTTGCCCCACCCAAGGTAAGGCTCTGGCTATTATAACCATGGCGTTCTGGGCTATCCTCCCATTGCTAGCGTTCCGCCTTCTTGTCTTTGGTTGGAGCCGAATGCGGGTCTGTGGGGCACGCTGGTCTATGAAAACAAAGGTAAGTTTTTTGTGTACATTCCGTTCTCTGTTTATCTCAGGCTCGGGATAGTTGTGCGTTTTGATAGCAGATTTGTCTCTGGAATCATTTGTCATCTCTCAATTGCCCCTGCTCTTTGACCTATGCCGCTCTCCCCGCACTTACAGGCCTATTGTCTTTGTCTAAAGTCGTTTCCTGTGCTGTATAACTACTCTCTTGTATCTGCCTTCGGTTTCCTATGTTGTATAACTACTCTCTTGTATATGCTTCTCCTTAATCTCCTCATCATGGTATGCCACATAATGAGGAGTCGCTTCGGGGGGAGTCATGGAGGGCGTGGAAGATCGCAAGCGGCCCGCTCTATGAATCCTGCACGCAGACCAACTCCGTATCATGGGTTTCAGACCACTCATTTTACTTTTCAAAGCAATCTTAATAGGCATGTAATCTCTGCCAATATCACTATTCTCTTCTCTGAAGAAGAATCTCCGCCTCCAATTAGGGTGCATATGATGTCTGAGCCTCCTCAGGGGGCTTACAAAGAGGTAGGCAATTAGAGCAACATGCATGTAATGGCAAGGGAAAGCCAGGAGAAAGGTAAGGGGGAGAGGCTTGAAAGGAGAGATGCTCCCAGCGCCTCTCTGCCTCCAGAAGCCGCTGCCCCGAGGATCTGGGAAGATAATGATAGTGATACGCGTTCCCTGTTGAGGCACCTTGGCGGCGAAAATGTTGGATATGATGATGAATGGGAGGATAACGCTTGCCCGGTGGTGGAGGAGCCTCAGAATGAGGATGCAACAATTTGAGACCATCTGGGCCCAATCCATTTCGGTTTTGCGGATAACTAATATGATCAAGTTCAGGCGGTTTTGGATGCGGTTCTAGTTCGGCCTCTTCAGAGAGGTGGTCTTATTTCTCTCCATGATATGCGGCAATGTAAAGATCTTCTGGAATTTTGAGCAATGTCTTGGTCTCGCTCTCTGGTCATGTGCTCTAGATAGATGGTTAAATCACCTCTCCTTCATGTTATCTTGGTTAATTCCTGGTGTCTATATCTGCTCGCTTGCTTATGGTATCTGGTTTTCCCTCACTTGGGACAGTTTCTGATGTACTGAGTGCTCTCGGATGATGATTCCCAAGGCCTCGACCCCTTGTATTTTTACTTTGTTTTACAGTTAATAGAATTAGCATTTGCCGAGAAAATATAAATATATATATATGTGTGTGTGTGTGTGTGTGTGATGATAATGATTAGCGTTTAAGATTAATGTGGTTTATCAGATTTTAAGAAAAAAGAGTTTAATTATTAATTTTCAAAATTTTATTTTTGTGATCAAAGAATATGGAAAAGAAGCGTTTTAAGATAGCTATAGTTGTATTAGGTTAATAAGTGAAGAAGATTAGAGGTGTGGTTGATGATAGGGAATTGAGAGCGGATGTGGGCAAGAGCCACACAATCTAAAAAGAAGTGTTTTTTATCTTCCACCTTCTTAGTATCACAAATCTGACAAAATTCTATTGCCTCTGAAGCTCATGAGAGTTAATTCTAATCCTAGCGATGTTCATTTTCTTCTTAGTACTAGTCAAGTATATATTATTATATATATATATTATATATATATATATATATATTAATAAAAAAATATTAGATTTTAGATATTTTGTCATCTATATTGACAATGAAATTATTTTTTGGATTAATATTTTTATGATGTGATTAATCCGAAAGACAATCTTATTATTGGTAGTATGGGTAGATCTCAAGTAAACATGTAAATGTAAATGTAAATGTCATGTTTAACATTTAACATTTTTAATCTATTGTTAGACCTATTTAAAATCGTTCTAATTATTATTATGTATAAACACAATATAAATTTAAAATATAAAAATGTTTATGAACACTCAAAAATAGGTTTGGTAAATAAATAAAAATGTAAATAAAGTGGAGGTACAGTAAATAAATAAAAATATAAATAAACTAGAGGTATGGTAAATAAATAAATATTTTTTTTTAATATATTTATTCCATAAACCTCTTTATATTTACGAAGACTCAAAAAAAAGTTTTATTTAGGTGATGCTTATGGACCAAATACCATTTTAATACCATGGGCTAAATACCATGGGCCGAATACCATATTTATAAAAGAGATATGGTAATTAATAAAAATATAAATAAACCAAAGGTATGGTAAATAAATAAAACATTTTTTTTATATTTACTTTATAATTCACTTTATATTTATGAACACTCAAAAAAGAGTTTATTTATGTGAAGCTTATGGGCCAAATACCAAGGGCCAAATTATTATTAATACTATGCGAAAAGACATTATTGACCCTAATATTAATATTAAGAAAAATAAGTCCTCTGGGGTAATTCAAGTGGCGATGGTTGTGGAAATGAAGTCTCACTGAACCAGAGATCTTGGGTTTGAATCTTGTGCTACCCTCCCCCCTAGTGGAGTGAATAATGGACATGTAAACATGAAAATAGGAGTCCAATATCTTGATATGACAACTAGCATAGAGTGGAGAAAGATTTGATCTCTCTCAATACTTGATAGATCTAAAGTAAAAATAAATCTTTAATAAAAATTGTTAAAATTATATATTTAAACAATTTAATTTAACAAGAAATTGTTGTAATTCTAAATTTAAGCCATTTATTTTAATAAAAAATTGTTGTAATTGTAATTTTAAACCATTTATTTTAATAAGAAATTGTAATTCAAAACAACATTATCAATACACATTTAATTTTTAAAATAATAAACTTATTTACATATTTATATATTTTAATAATAAAAATTACAATTTTGACTAAATTGTATCATTAAATTTAAAAAAGAAAATCAAAATGGTCAAGTAATTATAGTGGACCAATTTATGCACACAACCATAACCATACAAATAATTTAGGTGGATGTATATAAAGACAAATGTATAAATAATAAATGTGAGATTCTTTGGATGGCTTGTGGACAAATTGAATGGAACATTTTATGTGGCATAAGGATTCCAACTAGAAGCATAAGGAATCAAAAGCACATGCGTGTAGAAAAGATTATTGATAACTGTTCTTTTGGGTTGCGTTTCTTTATGGTTGAGGGGGAAGTTTGTGGACTTTGTTATTTATTTTTTTATATGATTTTTTGATATAAATGTGTTGTTATGTGAATTTGGATAAGGTAGAGAATAATAATTATATATGTAAGTGTGGTAGGATAGGGTAGTGTAGTGTAGTTTTTGTCATTTAAATTGATGTTATGATTAACAAAAATGTAAATTGATATATGAAATAGAAAAGTTAATTCTTTATTAAGGCATATGGACTTGTATAAATTTTTGGTGGGTAGTAGCTACTATTAAGTTGACATATTTATATTTTTACTCCTACATGTTAATGTATTGAAGAAAATATAACTCCGGTATATTTATTTTTATTCATTTTTTATGCAAATAGGTGCTCAAATTATTGTGGGTCATAAATTATGGTAAATAGGTTATTTACGCGAGTATGGACTATTTTCAAGGATTTGAATTGTGAAGCTTAGCAATGAAAATTTATTGCACAAATGCTTAAAAATATTAGCAAAAATATTGCAACTATATCCACAAATTATGGCAAAAAAAATTGAGACAATTATCTACATGGCACAAATGTTGTACCATCAAAGTTATGGTCCAATCAAATGTTTGAGAAATATTTTTTTCAATAATATTGAAAAATAAATATTTGTTTTTCAAAGTTCAACATTATAATTTGGATTGGTCAATACTAAATTAATAGTAGTCAAGAGGAAAATCCTAGTCAATAGGCAAATCGATTGCTATAGTCCTGCCATGGTAGAGACTAATAAGTGTTATTGTAGTGACATGTTTTCAAGGTAAATTTTTGCATTAAATTTAGTGTTTTGGAGGAAGATTATTTAAGTCAATTAGTTATTATATCAATATGCAACTAGAAATAATTTTATGTAGATATAGAATGCTCTCAAATTAATAGAGTAAGTTGCATGACCAAACACCCCCAGAAACGACCCCTTTTAAAAATCAATGCATTTTAAAAAAATAGATGAACAATAAGGTAAGATACAATGTAACTCTAAACAAAAGTTGAATTTGATAACTTTATTTCCATCCATACAAATGGGACAACGCTAATTTTAGTATTATACAATGTGATGGTTTTTTAAAGACCAGGAGTTCTAAGGCCTTCAAAATTCATTGAGAAAGATTAATATTAAAGTATTTATATGTTGCTACGAAGTTGTATTTGAAAAATGGTAGCAATTTGGTGATCTTATATTTTGTTTTTACTCTGTTAAAAATATGCAATATGGTATTCTTAGCAAGCTTATTTGTGTATGTCACTTTTTATATGCTTAACATATTTAATGAATTGTAATGTAATGAAGTTTCTTGGAACCTATTTCTTAATATTTTAGTTCGATAGTGCTTAAAGGATTTATAAGTTAATGGATTACATATTAGCGAATTAGTAGTAACATTAAGAAATGGATAAATATATTTAAGTTTCATTTATCATTTTTCACTATATTTAATAGTAATAGTTAAGGATTAAATGTGTTACTGATAAGGACATTTTAGTTGGCTGGTTGTGTTAGTTTTTGCTGCATCAAATGTGTTCTAGTCACAAAACTTGGTGGAGAGGCTAGAATACATGATATTTTCATAACCTAGAAATCGTTTCTTGAAATTCCACCTAGAGATGACTTCATTAGATCATTAACCTGTTTTTTAATGTTTCCTAAGTCTAAAATTAGGAAAACTGGTTAATTAATCAGAATTAATTAATTCAAGGTGAGACTTCTCTAGAAACTCACACGAATCAACTCCGATATGATCGTAGCCCTTAATTAACTTTTAATTTTGGTCATTGGTGATCCAACAAAGGATTATAAGAAGAAGTTAATGGGCACTTGGAGAAGACACTTGAGACAATTAAGTAGTTCAATTTCCTTGGCAGATCGATTTCTAAAGAGCAGCAGCAGTTGTCGGATAGCCAGAGATCGAAGTAGAGACAGTGAGGGGCATGGACAGTGATCTAGAGGATGTTTTCCAAATCTAGAGAGGCAGTAGCAAGTGGGAGAAGTGATCCACGCAAAAGTAACATAAGGACTGCGTAGTAGCTGAAGTAAAGCAATTCGATTTAGTTGGGAAGGAAGTCGATTTAGCTTCCAGAGGCCGGGAAAGTCTTCCAGAGGTTTGGGTACTCACTTCCAGCAGTAGAGAGAGGTAAGACGCCTTGCTTGCACGTTGATCTAAGCCACACGTGTGAGAGGAAGCCCAAGGACTGCGTAGAGGGCCTACGGTGGGGTTTGGATGACAACTTTTCCAAGAGGAGCCAATGTTGGGATTGCTTGTGGAGTGAGAGGATTTCTTCTCTCTAATTATTTTTGTCAAATACTTGTTGTTTGGATTTCCAGTTGGGCATCCATAGATTTTACTCAGATTTCATTGTTGCATAATAATAAAACCCTCAGTTGTTGCACTGATTTTCTTAAGTTGGATTTTTTTGGGGATTTTTGTCCAAAAAAAATTGTGTCATATTTTTATGTGTGTCTGTGTGTTATATTTTCTCAGTTTCCAGTGTTATTTTCTTTTGCAATTTATTTGTGAAAATCACAATGTGAATTATTTAATATTTGTCATAGTAGACAACAAATAAATTGTTAAATAAATTAATAGTTAGAACTAATTTCTAGTTGTTGTGATAAATGAAATTTTCACATGGTATTAGAGTGTGAGTGATCAGCCGGGAAGCTTAGAAGTAGAGGAGAGAATTTCACTATTTAGAGAGAGCATCATGCCGAAATTCTCAGAGGTTGTGCAATACCTAGATTGGTAGTTCAAATTGTTGGGCTAGGAGATCGATTTTCAGTTGCAAGTTCGCAGAAAAGTCGATTTGCCCAGGATAGTGATTCCAACAGTCAGAAGGAGTAGTAACAACTTGGATTTTCGCTAAGCATATTTCTGGTTGGATGCAGACGGTTTTGCAACAACAAAATCAACGTCGGGTGGAACAGAAAAGCACACACAATAGAGGGAAAATTTCTCCCAAGGGACTTTGATTTTCAGAAGTTTGATTTTTCCAGGCATATTGGTAGTAGCTAAGTGCAAATTTTGTCACTCCAGAAGGGAATGCGTATAACATAACCAACAACCGAGCAGAGGGATATAGTGATTTTTCGACGGGTTCAAAGATGGCCATAACATGGCTTAGAGATCAGGATAAGTTGAAGGGAGCCTCCAACTATGTCATCTGGAAGGCTAGGATGTCCTTCCAAATGAATATGGCTTGAAAGCCCATGTGGAAAATGTTGTAGCAGTACCCCAGGACGTGGATCAGTTGAAGGAGTACAAAAAGGAAATGGTAAAGGTGAAGTGGATGATTTTGGATGGAGTCCGAGACCATATAGTCTCACACATTTCTGGCAAGAATACTTCCAGGGAAATGTGGGTAGCTCTCTCCACGCTATATCAGAGTTCTTTTGAGTAGTGGAAGATGTTTCTCCAGGAAAACCTAAGAACCATCATGATGCAAAAGGGTAAAGGCATATATCCCTTCCTCACTCAGATTCAAGAGGTCCAAGATCAACTTACATTCATTGGGGAGGCACCCCAACCCACTGAGCTTGTATGACTGGCACTAAACAATGTCTTAAAGGATTGTAAAGTATTTTTCTAAAGCATATTGGGCAGAGACACTTTTCCTGGTTAGGATAGGATGTGGGCCGATCTACGATAGGAGGGGTTAGGGTAGGCTCTAGTAAAGAGTACCATCAACGGAAGTAGAAACAAGGTCATGAAGAGTGAGAAGGAAGATGAGAATGCAACCCTAACATCTAAGGGTCCCATCCAGGGGCAGAGGGAACATAAGAAGAAGAAGAAGAAGGATATGTCAAAGGTCAAGTGCTTCATATGTGGTGAGCTTGGTCACTACAATACTCAGTGTTTTCTAAAAAACAAGGACAAGAAGGAGAAGCAAGACCAGGTGGCAGCTTCAGCCAAGATAGACAAGTTGTCCTATAGGCTGGAGGAAGACTTTGCTATGGTGGCAGCCATACCTCTAGGAGTGAGGTGGGGAGACATGGAGCTATTTTCCAAAACTGCAGAAGATTTGACAGGACCCTTTCAGGAATCCACCTCATAGGATCATTATCTGGCTATTGGGGCCCACAATGTTCAGTAACATGTTGGATCAATGTCAGAGATGCATTCAAATTTAAAAGTGACAATTTCAAACTAGTAGCAGTTAGGTGTTGAGGAGCGCAATGTAGACTGGCACAATGCAAAGTTAGCAGCAGTGCAGATTCCTTAGTGGATAGTGCGGTGGTTAGTAGCAATCAGATGCTCAAGAGATAGATGCATCATACTGAACATAGTTGGTTAAATATTTAAGATGCTTCTCAGTTGCAACAACAACATATGAGAGGGAGTTTTAGTGCAGATGCAGAGTTGGTAGCAATGTGGCAGAGTTAGCAACAACATGGATGCAACATCAAAGATGCGCAGTAGTTGGTGGGTAGCAACAACCGGACATCAACATCATGACATAGGATGATATAGAGACAAAGTGTTGTGGTAGGGTGTGCAACACTAGAACACAATCCTCACTAAGAGGGAGCACTAGTTTTTGTAGCATCAGATGTGTTCTAGCCATGAAACTTGGTGGAGAGCTAGAATACATGAGATATCCATAACCCATAAATTGTTTTTGGAAATTCGACCTAGAGATGACTTAATTAGATTATTAACCTATTTTTTAATGTTTCCTAGGTCTAAACTTAGGAAAACTAGTTAATTAATCAGAATTAATTAATTCAAGGTGAGAATTCTCTAGAAACTCACACGGATCGACTCGGATATGATCCTTTCCCTTGATTAAGTTTTAGTCTTGGTTATTGGTGCTCCAACAAAGGATTATAAGAAGAATTCAATGGGCACTTGGAGAACACACTTGAGACACTTGAGTAGTTTGATTTCCTTGGTAGATCGATTTCCAAAGAGTAGCAACAATTGTTAGACAGCCAAAGATTGAAGAAAAGATAGTGAGGGGAAGAGAAAGTGATTTGACAAAAGTTTTCCACATCTAGAGAGGCAACAACAAGTGACAGAAGTGATCCGCGCAGAGCAGCACAAGGACTGCGCATTAGTTGAAGAAGAGTAGTTTGATTTAGTTGGGAAGGAAGCCGATTCAGCTTCCAAAGTCCGTGAAAGTCTTCCAGAGGTCCAAAGAATCACTTCCAATAGCAGAGGTAGGAAATACGACTTGCTTGGAGGTTGATCTAAGGCACACATGTGAGAGGCAGTGCAATGGCTACACAGAGAGCCTACATTGGGGTTTGGATGACTAGTTTTCAAGGGGGAGCCAGTGTTGAGATTGCTTGTGGCATGAGAGAATTTCCTCTCTCTAATTAGTTTTGTCAAATACTTGTTGTTCGGATTTCCACCTGGGAATCCATAGATTGTACTCAGATTTCACTGTTTCATTATAATAGAATCCTCAGTTGTTGCACTCGTTTTCCCAAATTGGGGTTTTTGGGGACTTTTGTCCAAAAACAACTATGTCATATTTTTATGTGTGTGTGTTACATTTGCTCAGTCTCCAATGCTATTTTCTTCCGCAGTTTATTTGTGAAAATCACAATGTGAATTATTTGATATTTGTTGTAGAAGATAACAAATAAATTGTTAAATAAATTAACAATTAGAAAAATAATTTCCAGTTGTTTTAATATATGAAATTTTCACAAGTTGATCAATGGTTAACTGGATTGTGAATTAGTGAATCAATGATTAGAGAATGTGTCGGTTAATAGGTTTGTTGATCCCACTGACCTAGACTTATACAGAAACAAAACAGAATACAAATACAAACATAAACACCGAGATGCAATATAAATAAAACTTCATTTCATTAATATCAAATAATTGAAATATGTTTACATATAGAATGAAAATAAACTAGCTTGGATGATGGTAGTTTATCTCTAAGAAGAGATGTGGCGACTACATGCCTATGAACTATATTATAATGAGGCTCAAAGGCATATTTATTGTTGAGAAATAATGGAAAACCATAAACATCCAAAAAACTAACCCTAGGAGATGAAGTGCCAAAATTGTGGGCCCCATTGGGGTAGGTTGGTACATCAACATCCTTGGCCATAACTTTGGCACATCAAACTAAGATAACTTGGCCAAAGTGTCTAAAAGTTTCTCACTTTGATATGCTACTAGATGGCCTTGTTGAGTATGCACTGCACCAATAACATAGTCACAGGTATATGTCTCAATCTCAAACGTTTGTTGCAAGTCTAGTAATGTGAACACTAGGATAGAGAAGAGATGATGCTTCAATTTGGAAAACACCTTCTATTTGGATTCAAACCAAAATAACTTTGATTTCGCTCCACCCTTGGTGACTTGACTCAAAGGCCATGTGATATGAGAGAACCCCAACATGAACCTACGGTAGAAATTGGCAAGACCCAAAAAGTTGCAGAGCTCTGTTAGAGTGTTTGGGGCTGGCCAATCCAAAATAACTTGTATCTTGGCTGGGTCCACATGCACACCCCGCTCATTAATGATGTACCCTAAATATTGAACTTGGTTCATACCAAAAGTGCATTTCTCCAAATTGGCATACAATTTATGTTGTCGTAGGGTTTGCAGGACCTATTGAATATAGTGGAGGTGCTCTCAAGATGTCTTCTAAATACACTACCACGAATGAGTTGGTGAAGGCCCGCAAGATGTTTTCCATCAGCCTCATGAATTTTGTGGGTGCATTTTTCAACCCTAAAGGCATGACCAACCATTTGAAAAGGCCCTCCTTGGATTTGAAAGTAGTCTTCCACACATAGGAGGGCTCGATTGGTTCATGGTGATAACCAAACTTCAATTCAATCTTACTGAAATATCTGGGCCCCTTGAGATGGTCCAAAAGTTCATCAATCTATGGGATTGGATACCTATTCTAGATAATGATCTTATTCAATGCCAGATAGTCAATACAAAGTCTCCAAGTTTTGTCCTTCTTCTGTACCAACATGATTAGACTCCCACAGGGTGATGAACTTTGCTCGATGTGCCATTTTTGAAACAACTCCTGAATCTACCTCTTGATTGCATCGTTCTCCAAAATAGAGCATCGATAAATCAAACTCTTTGGTAGAGACATGCCGATTGTTAGATTGATGGAGTGCTTGACTTGACAATGTAGAGGTACCCCTATGGATGAGGTGAAGATGTTCCTATATTCCTCCATGACCTTGTTCATCTACTGTTGTCATGTGGAGGATCCCTATCTAGAGGTCATGGATGTGGCAACGATCTTCTTCTTTCCTTGAGGGCAAATGATAAGGAAGACAAATTTCCTAGTTTGGGAAATTATCTTATTGCATTGCTTCGAAGAGATCAAAGAGATGGCAGTAGGCGTGATACCTCCAATATCCTGTATAACTTATTTCCCAAAGAAATAATAACAATACAAGGCCTAGACTCATACACAACATGATGCTTCTACAATTATAGTTGGCCTAATAATATATGACAAATTTCAAGAGGAGCAACATCACACAATACCTCATCTATGAAGGCCTTGATGTTGTAGGCGAGGTGATGATTTTGGCTAATATGAAGATCTCGTCTTTGGTGAAGTTACCTAATGGTGTAGGTTTTTAGGTGTGGTGTGGTTGATAGGGCCAATTGCTTCATGACCTCTGTTGATATGAGGTTATTTTGGCTTCCGTTGTCAACAATGAACTGCAACGGAGAACCCTTCACCCACATTTGTGAGTGGAAGAGTCGCTCCCCCTCCTCTAGTTCTTCAAGTTCAATCTTTTGGATCTTGGTGGTGGCAACGGTGGCACTAGGCTCCAAATCAATAATATACTTCCCTTTTTCATTCTCCTTGTCAGGTTCTGAATCAGAGTCAAAACATTTATTTGATTTGGAAGCTTTCAGCTTGGCCACGAGTGATTGCTTGGATCAACACTCACTTGTGTTGTGAGTGGGGCTCTTATGGAACTCACACCATTTCCCTATGTCCTTCTTCATCTTCATGGTGTTGTTATTTGCTTGCAGCTTTGAAAAGTTTTCCTGGGTCGCACCACCTTGGATTTATCCTTTGTTCTACGATTTGGGTGCGCCTTTCCCTTTATTTAGATTCAAAAATCCAAACTCTCACCTCTTTTGTTTAAATTGATGCTCGTTCTTGATAGCATATCGATAGGCGACACCAAGTGAGGATATGTCTAGGAACTCCATCTCATCATGGATGTACTTGTGTAGACAACTGTGGTACTTGAGTACCAAATGCTGCTCAGAACCATTGACACCCAACTTCGTGCGTAGGGTATGGAAAATATTTGTGAACTCTCGCACTTCTTAGTCCCTTCCCTGCCACAACATGGTCCACTTTATGTATTTATCTTCATAGCTCCCGATAGGATAATATTGTTCCCTGATGGCGTCTCATAAATAATTCCAAGTTGGTGAGACTGAAAAAAGTGAGGGTTCCCTCTCGTCCTTCTGTTTATAGTAGGTTTTCCACCAGTCCTTGACATGGGGGGTGACTTTAAGGAGTGAAAAAGTGATATTTTCCCGATTGGAAAAGTCATGAACTGAAAATATCCTTCCAACATATTGAATCATTTATCTATGGTTTTTACATATATCTGGCCTTAAAATATGGGAATGTCAAAGTTAACTTGTACCTTAAAGGGAGTGGCACCTCTAGAGTGGTTACTGGGTGAAGATGTGTCGCCTGTGGATAACTGCCGAAGGATATGGGAAAAGTTATCCATCATTGGTTCCTTTATTGCTGAGGGCTTCCTCGAGCAACATTTTGAAAGGATCTCCTGCTCCCTCATCCTTATTTTCTTCCACCATGAGAGGTCGTAGGGGTTTTCAAGGTTGGTCTTGCAAAGGTTCAACTACCTCGAGCCCTAACTCCTTGTACCCTGACCTCATGTGGGGCATGCAAAGAAAAACAAAGAAAGACTAGAAAACTACTCTAATACCACTGATCCCACTGATTTGAACTTATACAAGAATGAAACATAATGTAGATACAAACATAAACACTGATATGCAATAGAAATAAAACTTCATTTCATTAATATCAAAGAACTGAAATCTGCTTACATATAGAATGGAAATAAACTATCTTGAGCGATGTAGATTATTTTTTAGAAGATATGTGGTGGATACATGCCTCTGAGTTGTGTTACAATGAGGCTCAAAGGCCTATTTATTGTTGAGAAACAATGGAGAACCCTAAACATCTAAAAACCTAACCTTAGGAGATGAAGCGCCAAAACTACAGGCCCTGTTGGGGTAAGTTGGTACATCAATTTCCCGAGGTTGTAACTTTGGCATACAATCTTTGTTTGACACGCACGATACCTCGTTAGAAATATCTATCTGAGCACTAAAATTTTTGAATGCTACCATTAGTGAAAGACTCGCATTATCTTGTTAAAAAAAACGTTATTTAGGGCCTTAAAATGGCTCCGAAAGTTTAGGACCTGAAAAACTGCCAAAAATACTAAACTACACTACAATTAAGGAAAATAAAAATTGAAAGAAAAAATGGTGGGGGTCCAAGTGGAATAGGAGGGTGGTCACCAATATCCACTTGGATCAATTCTTCCCCCTTAGGAAGAAATGGTCCCCATCTTGTTGAATGCCTCCATGAGATGGGGAAACTTTTATTGAACTTGGTCCTTGATGAGGCCACTTGCCTTGGTGTAGGAGTTGGCCAAATTTGACAACCCGATACCGTTGGATCTTCTGCCGGCAAGTCTTCTTGATCTATGTGCCCATGATCCTATCACGTTTTTCTTGTTCGATGCAGCTTAGGTTGAGCTCTATTGCGTCAAATGCTCAATAATGTTTGATATTTCTAACAAAGTGGGAAATTATGGTTGCAGTTGGTACATATTGAATATTGGGTGCAAGCCAAGGTATGGTAGAATACTGAGCTTGATATAATTGTCACCTTTAGCCTAAGTGATGGTGTAAGGCCCATATCGGAGCGGGAAAAGCTTGCGGTAGGCCCCAATGAGGTGCTCCTTCGGAAAATGTAACCAAAATTTATTTCCCACCTGAAACTTGTGTGGCACCTCATGCTAGTTATGACGATATTTGTACTTAGAATTTTCTCTGTCTTGTATGTCATAGGCCTACTAGCAAATGTGCTGAATTCACTCAATGAATTTGTTAAATGTGTTGGCTTCAGACTCGACATGAGCCAAATATACCTGAGTAGTTGCAAGTGGTATGGAAACATCAATGGGTCATAGTCATTGGAATCCAAGTCCCACCTGAAAGGGCTTGTGGCCAGTTGAGCTATGGAGAGCTCTATTTTAGCTATGCTCGAAATAGGGGAGGCTTTCATCCCATGTGCGTGGATGCTTCGAGTTGTACATGTGTAGGATATGCACAATAATCCTATTAACAACCTATTTATGGTATTAGTTTGAGGGTGGAAGGTCGTGGAATTAGTGAGCTTGGTATCTAAGAAAGACCAGAGGATTGATTAGAATGCATTTAGGAACCTGATATCCTGATCTGAGATAATGGGCTATGGGATCCCAAAGTGTACCCACACTCGTTCAAAGAAGAGTTTGGTAGTGGATTCTGCTGTGATAATATTCTTGTAGGTTCCCAGAATGACCATCTTGGAGAATCTGTTGACGACCACGATAATACAGTCATTGCCATGCTTGGTAGAAGGAAGGCCTGACATGTAATCTAAGAAGACAGATTCCCAAGGTCGGTTAGGAGTAGGAAACATAGTATATAGGCCTTTCTTCTTGATTGTAAGTTTGGCAATGGAACATGAAGTGCAGGGTCTGATGTACTTCCCATGATCCTATCGAAGGTTTGGCCAATAAAAATAATTATGCGACATTCCCACTTTATTTTCTATCCCAAAATGACCAGCAACTTGAATGTAGCGTGCCTCCTAAATCATCTTGGCATGCTCACTTGAAGGAACATAGAGATGTCCCATGCATAATAGCGCATCCTAGAGGTGAAAGTCTAGAACCTGCTTAACTTCCAGTAGCATCTAATATGTGATGTTGAATTCTGTGTCACTCTTGTAAAGATGTGGCCATTCCAAAGTCTTGTTTCCACAAGAGTCGAGCACAGTGGTCAACGCCATGACCGACGGTTAGTTGAGGCAGTATGCAACATTATTGGTGCTTCCCTTCTTGTACTTAATGTTCAAATGGAATTGTTGCAGGTACGTGGACCATTTATGATGGTGATCATTCTACAACTTTCCTTGTGTCTGTATGAACTGTAGGGGTTGGTGGTCTGTGTGGATGACCGTTTCCTTCACCATACTGTAATGCTTTCATTGTCAGCAGGCCTACACAATTGAATACATCTCTTTGTCATAGGTGGGATACTTCTAGAATGTATTTTAAAGTGTCTCACTATGATATTCCATTGGATGCCCTAGATGAGTAAGAACTGCACCAATGGAAGAGTCAAAGGCATTTGTCTCAATCTAAAATTGTTGTTGCAAGTTTGGTAATGTGAGCATTGGTGTAGAGCAGAGGCAATGCTTCAACTCGGAGAACAGCTTTTGTTGAGATTCAGACCAAAATAACTTTGCTTTTGCTTCATCCTTGGTGACTTGATTCAAAGGCCAAGTGATATGAGAGAACCCCAACATGAACCCACAGTAGAAATTGGCAAGACCCAGAAAGATGCAAAGCTCTGTTAGAGTAGTTGGGGTTGGCCAATCTCGAATAACTTGCATCTTGGCTGGGTCCACATGCACACCCCACCCATCAATGATGTACCCTAGGTATTAAACTTGGGTCATACAAAAAGTGAATTTCTCCAAATTGACACACAATTTTTGTTGTTGCAGGGTTTGGAGGACTTGTCGAATATGGTGGAGCTACTCTTCCCAACTCTAGTTGAAGATTAGGATGCCATCGAAATACACTACCATGAATGAGTTGGTGAAGGGCTGCTAGATGTCATCCATCAGCCTCATGAACACTGCAGGGTGGTTCGTCAACCTGAAATGGATGACCAACCATTTGAAACGACCCTCCTTAGATTTGAAGGAAATCTTCCACACATCATAGGGTTTGATTGCTAGCTAGTGATAACCGAACTTCAAGTCAATATTGCTGAAGTATTTGACCCCCTTGATCTGGTCTGAAAGGTCATCAATCTTGGGATTGGACACCTATTCTGGACAGTGATCTTATTCAACACCTGATAGTTAATACAAAGTCTCCAGGCCCCATCCTTCTATTGTACCAACATGATCAGGCTCCCATACGGTCATGAACTTGGCCTGATTTTCTCTTTTTGCATCAAGTCCTAAATCTACCTCTTGATTTCGTCGTTCTCCAGAATAGAGCGTCAATATATCAGCTACGCACTCGGGGTTAGATCGATGGAGTGTTTGACCTAACACTGTAGGAGTACTGAGGTGAAGATGTCCCTATATTCCTCCATGACCTTGTCTATCGACTACTATTGTGCGGAGGAGCCCTATCTAGAGGTCGTGGATGTGGCCACAATATTCTTCTTTCCCTGAGGGCGAATAATAAGGAAGAAAATTTCCTGGTCTGGGAAATCATCTTATTTCATTGCTTCACAGAGATCAAAGAGGTGGAGGTAGATGATGCTACCTCTGGTATCCTGTATAACTTATTGCCCAAAGAAATAATAATTTTGGAAGGTCGAGACTCATACACAACATGACGCTTCCATAAGTATGGTAGGCCTAATAATAAATAACAAACTTCAAGAGGAGAAACATCAAATAGTACCTCATTGTGAAGGAATTGCTGTAAGGAAGATGGTCTTGCTGGCTGACGCGGAGATCTCGTCCTTGGTAAAGCCACCCGATGGTGTACAACTACGGGTGTTCAGTGGTTGTTAGGCCCAATCGCTAGATGACCTTTGCTGATATGAGGTTCTTTTGGCTTCTGTTGTCAACAAAGAACTACAACAGAGAACCCTTTACTCACATCTATGAGTGGAAGAGTTGGTCCCCTTCCTTTGGATCTTCAGGAAAAATCTTTTGGATCTTGGTGGTGGAAATGATGGAACTAGGCTCCACATCAATAATCTACTTCCCTTTGTCATTCCGCTTGTTGGGTTTTGACTCAGAGTCACAACATGCATCTGATTTGGAAGATTTTAGCTCTGCCACCAACGAATACTTTGCTTGACACTCACTTGTGTTGTGAGTGGGGCTGTTATGGAACTCACACCATTTCCCTATGTGCTTCTTCATCTTCATGGTGTTCTTATTTGCTTGCAGCTTTGCCAAGTTGTCCTCGGTTGCCCCACCTTCGATTTCCCTTTGTTTTATGGTTTTGGGGTGCCTTTCCCTTGCTTTGGATTCATAGATCCAAAGTCTTGCTTCTTCTATTTAAATTTTTGCTCGACTTTGAGAATGTATCGATATGAAATGCTAGACGAGGAGATGTCCAGGAACTCCATCTCATCCTAGATGTACTTGTGTAGACAACGACATTAATGGAGTACCAAATGCTACTCAGAATCCTTGATACCCAACTTCGTGCGAAGGGTATGAAAAATATTTGTGAACATCGACACACCTTGGTCTTCTCCTTGCTATAGCATGGTCCACTTTATGTATTTATCTTCATAGCTCCCAACAAGGTAATATTGTTCCTTGATGGTGTCTTAGAAAACATTCCAAGTGGGTGCAACTGAAAAGAATAAAGGTTCCCTCTTGTCCTTCTATTCATATTAGGTTTTCCACTCGTCCTTGACATGGGGTGCAACTTTGAGAAGTGAAAAAATAATATTTTCTTGATTGGACAAGTCATGAACCAAAAAGTATCCTTCCAACATTTAACCATCTATCTACGAAATTTGCATCTATTTGGCCTTCAAATATGGGAATGTAAAAGTTGACTTGTACCTTAAAGGGAGTGGCGCCTCCAGAATAGTTGGTGGATAAAGATGTGTCACTTGTGGGTTACTGCCAAAGTATTTGGGAAAAATTATCCATCATTGCATTCCTCTATTGCTCAAGGGATTCCTCGTGTAATATTTTGAAATGATACCCTTCTCCCTTGTCTTTCTCTTCTTCCTCCATGGGATGCTTTTGGGGATTACGAGGTTGGTCTTGCAAAGGTTGAACCGATTCGATCCCTAACTCCCTATACCCTGACCTTGTTAGGGACATGCAAAAAAAATAGAGAAAGAGAAAACCAATCTAATACCACTAATTCCACTGATCCAAATTTATATAGGAACACAAAAGAATGCAAATGCAAACATAAAAACAGATATGCAGTAGAAATAAAACTTCATTTCATTAATATCAAAGAAATGAATTATATTTACATACAGAATGGAAATAAGCTAGCTCGGGTGATGGTAGCTTATCTCTGAGAAGAGATGTGGAAGCTACATGCCTCTGAAGTATGCTACAATGAGGCTCAAAGGCCTATTTATTGTTGAGAAACAATGGAAAACCCTAAATATCTAAAAACCCAACCCTAGGAGATGAAGTGCCAAAATTGTGAGCTTCGTTGGTTTAAGTTGGTACATCAACTTCCCCAGGTCGTAACCTTGGCATACAATCTTCGCTTGACACACACGATACCTCATTATAAATATCTATCTGAGGACTACAAATTTCAATTATTATCATTAGAAAGAGACTCAAATTTTCCCTTTTGCCAAAATAACATTGTTTAGGCCTTTAAAATGGCTCTGGAAGTTCAGGACTTGAAAACTACCAAAAATAGTAAACTGTGCTACAATTAAGGAAACTGAAAAACTGAAAAAAAATAATAATGGTGGGGGTCCAAGTGGAATAGGTTTGGTGGTCAAAAATATCCACCTAGATCAATCCTCCCACCTTAGGAAGTAATGATCCCCATTTCATTGAGTGCTTGCATGAGATTGGGAAACTTCTACTGAACTGGGTCCTTGGTAAGCCACTTGTGTTGGTGCAACAGTTGGCCAGCTTTGACAACTCGATATAGTTGGATATTCTGCTGTCAAGTGTTCTTCATATTTTTATCCATGATCGTATACATTGTGGCCTGTTAAATATAGCTTGGGTTGAGCTCTGTTCATGTCAACTGCTCAACTATGTCTAATGTGTCCAACAATGGGGGAAGTGTGGTTGTAGCTGATCCACATTGAATACTAGGTGCATGCTAAGGAATGATGGAGTGTTGCCCTAAATCCTTAGTTATGGTGTAAGGCCCATATTGGAGTGGGCAAAGCTTGTGGTAGGCCCTGGCGAGGCACTCCTTTTGCAAATGTAACCAAACTTTGTCACACACCTAAGACTTGTGCGAAACTCGATGATGGTCATGACGTTGTTTGTACTTGGCATTTGCTCTATCTAATATGTCATGGACCTACTCAATGAAATCAATGAAGTTGTTAGCTCTATTAGATTTAGACTATACATGAGTCGAATCTACTCGAATATATGAAAGTGGTATGGTAACATCAATGGGACATAGTGGCTAGAATGCCAGTCCCACCTGAAAGGAGCTCTGGCCAGTTGAGTTGTGGAGAGCTATGTTGTGATTGTATTGGACATAGGGGAGGATTTTATCCCATGTGCATGGATGCTTTGAATTGTACATGCGTAGAATATGCACGATCATCCTGTTGACGACCATTTTCTGGCCATCAGTTTGGGGGTGGATGGTCATGGACTTAGTGAGCTTGGCATCTAGTAATGACCATAGGCTTGAGAATAATTCAATTAGGAACCTAATGTCCAGTTCTGAGATAATGGATTGTGGGATCCCAAAGTGTACCCACGCTCATTCAAAGAATAGGTTAGTAGTGTTTTCTGCTATGATACTCTTCTTTCAAGCCACTGAAATGGCTATCTTGGAGAATATGTTGACGACCACGAAAAAACCCTCATTTTCATGCTTAGTAGAAGGAAGGCCTAACATGTAATCTATGGACATGGATTCCCAAGGCCGATTAGGAGTAGGTAGAGGAGTATATAGGCCTTGCTTCTTGATTGTAGGTTTGACAATGGAGCAGGTAGTGTAGGATCTAATGTACTTCCAAACATTCTATCAAAGGTTTGGCAAATAAAAATACTTATGTAGCACTTCCACTATCTTTTCTATCCCAAAATGTCCAGTGACTTGACTGTAGTGTGCCTTCCAAATCATCTTGGCACACTCTCTTGAAGAAAAACAGAGGTACCCAAGTGGCATAATAATGTGTCCTAGAGGTGAAAGTATAGAACTTGCTTACCTTCCATGAGAATTTGATATGTGGTGTCAAATTCAAGACCATTCTTGTAAAGACGTGGCCATTGTGAACTCTTGTGTCCACAAGAGTTGAGCTCAGTGTTCAATGCCATGACCGACGGTCGGTTGAGGTCGTATGCAACATTATTTTTGCTCCCATTCTTTTACTAAATGTTCAAATGGAATTGTTGTAGGTATGTGGAACATTTCTGATGGTAATCATTCTACAAATTTCCTTGTGTCTGTATGAACTGCAGGGGTTGGTGGTCTATGTGGATGATTGTTTCCTTCTCCAGAATGTAATGCTTCCATTGTTGGCAGGCCTGCACAATGGAATACATTTCTTTTTCATAGGTGGGATACTTTTGAGTCGTGTTTGAAAGTGTCTCACTATGATATTCCACTGGATTCCCCTGTTGAGTAAGAATTGCACCAATATCATAGTCGAAGGTATCTGTTTCAATATCAAACAGTTGTTGCAAGTCTATTATTGTGAGCCCTGGTGCAAATCAAAGGCAATGCCTCAACTTGGAAAACACCTTCTTTTTGGATTCATACCAAAATAACTTTGCTTTTGCTCCACCCTTCATAACTTGACTCAAAGACCAAGTGATATGAGAGAACCCCAACATGAACTTGTGGGTGAAATTGGCAAGGCCCAGAAAGTTGCGAAGCTCTGTTAGAGTGGTTGGGGTTGGCCAATCTTGAATAACTTGTATCTTAGATGGGTCCAAATGCACACCCTGCTCATCAATGATGTACCCTAGATATTGAACCTGAGTCATACCAAAAGTGAATTTCACTGAATTAGCACATAATTTTTGTTGTTGCAAGGTTTGGAGGACCTGTCGAATATGATGGAGGTGCTCTTCCCAACTCTAGTTGAAGATCGCGATGTCTTCAAAACATATTAAAATGAATGAGTTAGTGAAGTGCCACAAGATGTCGTCCATCAACCTCATGAAGGTTATGAGGGCATTCATTAACCCGAAACGTATTACCAACCATTCAAAAGGCCCTCCTTGGATTCGAAGGAGGTCTTCCACACATTGAAGGGTTCGATTGGTACCTTGTTAACCAAACTTCAAGTCAATCTTGCCAAAATATTTGGACTCGATATTTTCCAGAAGGTCATTAATCCATGGGATTAGATACTTATTCTAGACAGTGATCCTATTTTGCACCCAATAGTAAATACAAAGTCTCCAGGTCCCATCCTTCTTTTGTACCAACATGATCGAGCTCCCGCATGGTGAAGAAATTAACTTGATGTTCCCTTTTTGCAACAGCTCCTGAATTTGTCTCTTGATTTTAGAGTTCTCCAGAACAGAGCATCGATAGATCAGCATGTTGGGTAGCGTTGTGCCCAGGGTCATATCGATGGAGTGCTTGACCTGACAATGTAGGGGTATCCCTATGGGTGAGGTGCATATGTCCTTGTGTTCCTCCACGACCTTGTCCATCTGCTGCTGCCGTGTGGAAGAGCCTTGTCTGGAGGTCATGAATGTGGCCAAAATCTTCTTCTTTCCCTGAGGGTGAATCATAAGGAAGAAGAATTTCCTGGTCTAGGAAATGATATTACTGCATTGCTTTGCAGATATCAAAGAGATGGTAGTAGGAGGTTCTACCTTCGGTATCCTTTATAACCTATTTCCAAAAGAAATAGAAAAAAATGCAATGCCTAGACTCATACATAACATGATGCTTCCACAAGTATGGTTTACATAATACATCAAAAACTTCAAGAGGAGAAACATCCCACAATGCCTCATGATCTATGAAGGGCTTGATGTTGTAGGGAAGACAACGTTGCTGGCTGATGCGAAGATCTCGTCCTTAGTCAAGCCACCAGATGGTGTATGGCTACAAGTGTGGTGTGGTTGGTAGGCCCAATCACTTCATGACCTCTACTGATATGAGGTTCTTTTGGCTTCTGCTGTCGACAATGAACTGTAGTAAAGAACCCTTCACCCACATCTATGAGTTGAAGAGCTGCTTCCCCTCCTATGGATCTTCGGTGTCCATTTTCTGGATCTTAGTGATGGAATTGGTGGCACTAGGCTCCGCATCAATAATCTGCTTCCATTTTTCATTCCCCTTGTTAGGTTCTAACTCAGAGTTAGAACATGCATCTGATTTGGAAGATTTTAGTTTAGCCACTAGTGACTGCTTGGCTCGACACTCACTTATGTTGTGAGGGGGGCTCTTATGGAACCCACACCATTTCCCTGTGTCCTTCTTCATCTTTGTGGTGTTGTTCTTTGCTTGTGGCTTCAATGGGTTGTCCTGGGTCACCTCGCCTTGGATTTTTCCTTTGTTCTACAGTTTGGTGTCACCTTTCATTTACTTCGGATTCGCAAATCCAAATTGTCACTTCTTCTGTTTAAATTTCTCCTCGATGTTGACAGCATATCGATAGGAAACACCAATCGAGGAGATGTCAAGGAAATCTATCTCATGCGGAATGTACTTTTGTAGACAATCGTGGTACTTGAGTACCAAATGATGCTCATAAGTCTTGATAAGAAACTTCGTGTGAAGGGTATGAAAAATATTTTTGAACTCAGGCACATCTTGGTCCCTTCCCTACCATAGTGTGGTCCACTTTATGCATTTATCATCATAGCTCCTGACAGAGTAATATTGTTCCTTGATGACGTCTCAAAAATAATTCCAAGTGCGCACAGCTAAAAACACTGAGGGTTCCCTCTCTTTTTTATGTTCACAGTAGGTTTCCCACCAGTCCTTGATATGGGGGGTGGCTTTGAGGAGTGAAAAAAGTAATATTTTTACCGATTGGAAAAGTCATGAACCAAAAAATATCCTTCTAACATATTTAACCATCTATCTACAATGTCTGCATATACATGGCCTTCAAATATGGGAATGTCAAAGTTGACTTGTACCTTAAAGGGAGTGGCACCTCCATAGTGCCTGTTGGATGAAGGTGCATCACCTGTGGGTAGTCGCCAAAGGATCTAGGTAAAGTTATCCATCACCGTGTTCCTCTGTCGCTCGAGGGATTCCTTGAGAAATATTATAAAAGGATCCCATGCTCCTTCATATTTATTTTCTTTCACCATGGGAGGCCATTGGGATTTGCGAGGTTGGTCTTGCAAATATTCAACCAATTTGATCCTTAACTCCTTATACCGTGACCTCGTTGGGGACATGCAAAGAAAAACAAAGAAAGAGCAGACCACTCTAATACCATTGATCCCACTGATCCAGACTCTTACAAGAACGAAATAAAATACAAATACAAACATAAACACAAAGATGCAATAGAAATAAAAATTCATTTCATTAATATCAAAGAACTAAAATATGCTTACATACAGAATGGAAATATACTAGCTCAAGCAATGGTAGCTTATCTCTGAAAAGAGATGTTGGAGCTACATGCCTCTAAACTATGTTACAATAAGGCTTGAAGGTCTATTTATTGTTGAGAAATAATGGAATACCCCAAACATCCAAAAACCTAACCCTAGGAGATGAAATGTAAAAATTGTGGGCCCTGCTGGGGTTAGTTGGTACATATGTTTTCTGGGGTCATAACTTTGGCATACGATCTCCATTTGATGCGCATGATACCTCATTAGAAAGATATATCCGACAAATAAAGTTTTTGACTAATAACATGAATTAAAGACTCATATTCGACCATTTAAAAAAATGTCATTTAGGGCCTTAAAATGGCTTCGGATGTTTAGGACCCAAAAAACTGCCAAAAATAGTAAATTGCACTACAAATAAGAAAAATGAAAAAATGAAAGTAATAATGGTGGGGGTCTAAGTGAAATAGTTGAATTGTCACCAATATCCCCCTGGATCGGTCCTCCCTCCTTATGAAGCAATGGTCCCCATTGCATTGAGTGCCTCCATGAGATGGGGAAATTTTTGCTGAACTTGGTCACTAGTGAGCCACTTGTCTTGGTGCAAGAGTTGGCCAACTTTGATTACCTAATACAGCTGGATATTTTACTGGCGAGTGTTCTTGATATGTGTGTTCATAATCCTATCAGTTTTGGACTATTCAATGCAACTTGGGTTAAGCTCTGTTGGTGTCAATTGCTCAAGAATGTCTGATGTGTCCAACAATGGGGGAAAGTATGGCTGCATCCAGTCCACATTGAATACTGGGTGCGAGCCAAGGAATGGTGGAATGCTGAGATCGAAAGAATTTTCCCCAACAACCTTAGTGATGGTGTAAGGCTCATATTGGAGTGGATGAATCTTATTGTAGGCCCCAACGAGGCGCTTCTTCTACAAATGTAACCAAACTTTGTTTCTCACCTAAAACTTGTGTGGAACTCGATGCTGGTCATGACACTCTTTGTACTTAGTATTTTATCTATGTAATATGTCATGGACCTACTGATGGATGTGCTGAATTTGTTCAATGAAGTTGTAAGCTCTATTAGCTTTAGACTAGACATGAGCCGAATCTACCTGAGTAACTACAATTGGTATGGCAACATCAATGGGACATAGTGGTTGGAATCCCAGTCCCACCTAAAAGGGGTTGTGGCCAATTGAGTTGTGGAGAGCTCTATTGTAGCTATGTGGACATAAGGGAGGCTTTTGTCTCATGTGCATGGATGCTTCAAGTTGTACATGCACAACATATGCATGATCATCTTGTTGACGACCTCTGTTTGGCCATTAATTTGGGGTGGAAGGCCGTGGACTTAGTGAGCTTGGTATCTAACAACAACCAGAGGCTTGTCAAAAATGCACTTAAGAAACTACTATCTTGATCTAAGATAATGGACTTTGGGATCCCAAAGTGTATCCACACTCATTCAAATAAGAGTTTGGCAGTTGCTTATGCTATGATACTCTTCTTGTAGGCCACTAAAATGCCCATCTTGGAGAATTTGTTGATGACCATGAAAAAAAAGTCATTTCCATGCTTGGTAGAATGAAGGCCTGACATGTAATCCATGGATATGGATTCCTAGGGCCAATAAGGAGTAGGCAGAGGAGTATATAGGCCTTTCTTCTTAAATGTAGGTTTGGCAATGGAGCAGGTAGTGCAGGATCTAATGTACTTCTCAAAATCTTGTCAAAGGTTTGGCCACTAAAAATACTTTTGCAACACTACCACTGCCTTTTCTATCCCAAAATTTCCAATGAATTGACTGTGATGCGCCTCCCAAATCATCTTGGAAAGCTCACTTGAAGGAACACAAAGTGTCCCGAGTGGCATAATAATGTGTCCTAGAGGTAAAAGTCCGAAACTTGCTTACCTTCCAGGAGCATCTAATATGTGGTGCCAAATTCTAGATCACTCTTGTAAAGACATGGCCATTCTGAAGTCTCGTGTCCACAAGAGTCGAGCTCAATGGCCAATGCCATGATTGGCAATCACCTGAGGCAATCTACAACATTATTGGTGCTTCCCTTCTTATATTTAATGTTCAAATGAAACTGTTGTAGGTATGTGGACCATTTCTAATGTAGATTGTTCTAAAACTTTCCTTATGTTTGTATGAACTATAGGGTTTGATGGTTTGTGTGGATGGCTGTCTCCTTCCCCAAAATGTAATGATTCCATTATCAGTAAGCTTGGACAATGGAATACATATTTTTTTCATAAGTGGGTACTTCTAGACTATGTCTGAAAGTGACTTATTGTGATATGCCACTGGATGCTCTTGCTAAGTAATAACTACACCAATAGCATAGTCAGAGGAATCTGTCTCAATCTAAAATGGTTGTTGCAAGTCTAGTAATGTGAGAATTGGTTCAAAGCATAGGCGATGCCTCAACTTGGAAAATGCCTTCTATTGGGATTCAGACCAAAAGAGATTTTAATTTGCTCCACCCTTGGTGACTTGACTCAAAGGAAAAGTGATATAAGAGAACCCCAACATGAACTTGTGGTAGAAATTGGAAAGACCCAAAAAGATACGGAGCTCTATTAGAGTGGTTGGGGCTGGTCAATCTTGAATAACTTGTATCTTGGTTGGGTCCACATGCACACCCCCATCATCATTGATGTACCCTAGATATTGAATTTGGGTCATACCAAAAGAGAATTTCTCCAAATTGGCACACAATCTGTGATGTCGTGGGGTTTGGAGGACCTCTCGAATATGGTGGAGGTGCTCTTCCAAACTTTGGATGAAGATCAGAATGTCGTCCAAATACACTACAATGAATGATATGGTGAAGGGCCACAAGATGTCATCCATCAGCCTCATGAAGGTTGCAGGGGAATTTGTCAACTCAAAAGGCATGACCAACCATTCGAAAAAGGCCCTCAGATTTGAAGGAAGCCTTCCACACATCAGAGGCTTTGATTGGTACCTAGTGATAACCGGACTTCAAGTCAATCCTGCTAAAATATTTAGTCCCCTTGAGCTGGTAGAGAATGTCATCAATCTGTGGGATTAGATACCTATTCTGGACAGTGCTCTTATTCATTGTATGACAGTCAATACAAAGTCTCTAGGTCCCATCCTTATTTTGTACCAACATGATCAGGCTCCCACAGGGTGATGAACTTGTCTTGATGTGCCCTTTCTGCAACAACTCCTGAATATGTCTCTTGATTTCATCGTTTTCCAGAACAAAGCGTCAATAGATCAACCCATTGGGTAGCTGTGTTCTTGGGTTCATATCGATGGAGTGCTTGACCTAACAGTGTAGGGGTAGCCCTCTGGGTGAGGTGAATATGTCCTTGTATTCCTCCACGACCTTGTCCATCTACTGGTGTTGCGCGAAGGAGCCTTGTCTTGAGGTCATGGAAATGGACACAATCTTCTTCTTTCTCTGAGCACAAATCATAAGGAAGACAAATCCTAGTCTGGGAAATGATCTTACTGCATTTCTTTGTAGAGATCAAAGAGATTGTGGTAGGCGGTGCTACCTCTGGTATCCCATATAAATTATTTCCCAAAAAAATAGAACATTTTGAGGCCTAGACTTATACAAAACATGATGCTTCCACAAGTATGGTTGGCTTGATAATAGTTCACAAACTTCAAGAGGAGCAACATCATAGTGTACCTCATCTATGAAGGGCTTAATTTTGTATGAAAGGTGGCGCTATTGGTTGACACAAAGATCTCGTCCTTGGTGAAGCCACCAAATGGTGTATAACTGTAGGTTTGGTGTGGTTGGTAGGCCCAAACGCTTCATGACCTCTATTGATATGATATTTTTTTGGCTTCCATTGTTGAAAATGAACTACAACATAGAACCCTTCACCCACATCTGTGAGTGGAAGAGATGCTCCCCTCCTCTGGATCTTTGGGATCAATATTCTAGATCTTGGTGGTGGAAATGGTGGCATTAGTCTCCCCATCAATAATTTGCTTCCTTTTGTCATTCCCCTTGTTTGGTTCTGACTCAGAATTAGAACATGCATCTGATTTGGAAGCTTTCACCTCAGCCACCAGTGACTTCTTCACTCGACACTCAATTGTTTTGTGAGTGGGGATCTTATGGAACTCAAATTATTTCCATGTGTCCTTCTTCGTCTTCGTGGTGTTGTTATTTGCTTGTGGCTTCGACGGGTTGTCCTGGGTCGCCTCACCTTGGATTTGTCCTTTGTTCTGTGGTTTGGGGGTGCCTTTCCCTTGCTTTGGATTCATATATCCAAAGTCTCTCTTCTTCTGTTTAAATTTATGCTTGATCTTGACAATGTATTGATAGGTGGCGCTAAGCGAGGAGATGTCCAGGAACTCCATATCGTCCTAGATGTACTTGTGTAGAAAGTCGTGGTACTTTTTTATACAACCATCTCATAGAAAATATAGACCAAATTCTTAAAAATTATCCTCTTCGAGATAGAAACCTCCTTTACATTAAATAAATAAACAATTCTTGGATGATACGAATTATAATACCTCCTTGGTATATATAGGAGTCTAAGGGGTCACAATATAATCAGAGCCTACATAAAATAATAATGCAAGGGCACAACAATAACAATAATGGGCTTCTATGGGGCATAATAATAAAAATATGGGGGCTACATGGG
>APFE031565085.1:511276-588378 GCA_000404065.3 Pinus taeda
GAGGTGCTTCTATTCTCCCATAATTCTTAACAAACTTGTGATAATACCCTGTCAACCTGATAAATCCTCGAAGATGCTTTGTGGTTGTGGGAATTTTCCATTCCTTAATGGCTTTAATTTTGTTAGGGTCTACCTTAACACCCTCATGAGATACAATATGACCCAAATATTCCACCTCCTGTACTCCAAATAAACAATTGGATATTTTTGCATATAATTGTTTCTCTTCCAATATTTTGAGCACCCTGTCAACATGTTGAACATGGTCCTTCCAAGACTTGTTGTCGATTAGTATATCATCAAAAAATACAAACACAAATTTTCTAAGGAATGGTTTGAAAATTGAATTCATCAAAACTTGAAATGTTGAAGGTGCATTAGTAAGGCCAAAATGCATGACCAAAAATTCATAAGGACCCTCATGAGTTCCGAACATTATTTTCAGAATGTCATCTGTCTTCATTCTAATTTGATGATATCTTGAACGAAGATCCAACATGGTGAAGTAAATTTATCTATGTAATTCATCCAATAATTCATCAATGACAGGAATGGGAAATTTATCTTAAATAGTGAGCTTGTTGCACCCCCTATAATATGGACACATACGCCATGATCCATCCTTCTTGTGCACCAATACTACTGGAGCATAGAAATAACTTTAACTAGGTTGAATTATACCAGCCTCTAACATTTCTGCAACCATACGTTCAATTTCACTCTTTTGGGCATAAGGATATTTGTAAGGCCTGATATTTGGAGGAGAACTTCTTGGAATCAAGTGAATCACATAGTCATGATCACGAATAGGTGGGAGGCCTTTGGGAGTATCCAACACCTTGGAATGATTGTCCAAGACTTTTTGGAGATTTGGAGAAAAAGATGATTTTGATGTTTGAACCCCTAGTGAGCATAATTGTGCAATTACACCCTGTTGTTCTTTCTTAAGAAGATTTTTTATGCCATTAGAGTTGATTATCTTTCTTGTTTTCCTTACGATACCCCTTAATTCAACTTCCTTTCCTTTCCAAAAAAAAAATTCAAGCAAACTTCTTGAAGATTGAAAGTTATCGTCCCCAAAGATTGTATCCATTGGACTCTTAGTACAACAACAGCACCACCCATTAGAATGGAAAGAATTGGAATATTCAATACATATTACCCTATGGTTAACTTCATATTATGGCACTTTCCATAGCAATTTATAGTTCCTCCTTTTGCAACCATCACTTGAAACTCTAGTGTTGGATATAGGAAGCAATTCAATTGCTTTGCTATGTTACAATGAATAAAATTATGGGTACTACACGAATCAACCAACACTATTACATTTTTATTCTTGATATATCATTTTATATTGAGAGTTTGTGGAGTGGTGATTACTGCCAATGCATTGTAAGATATCGTAAGATTCATTTCTTCTTTCTCTGGGGTTGGTTCCTAGTGTATATCTTCCTCTTTTGATGTTTCTTGTTTCTTTTCTTCCTCCTCTTCACAATCTATGTAGAATAATTTCTTCTCAACACACTTATGACCTTTAGTGTATTTCTATCAAAACTTTAACAAAGCCCTTTTTCTCTTCTTTCCTCCAATTGTTGTGGTGTCAACCTTGTAGGTTGTGGAAGACTAGGAGCAACAATGCTTCCCCCTTTATAGTTGTGAGTGGTAGACTTCCTTGTTGCCATAATTTTGCTTTCAACTTTTCTTGCCACCCTGAATGCCTTCTCTAATGCATCTAGTTCCCAAAGGCAAACCTCATGTTTGATGTTATATTTTAAATTCCCCATGAAGACATCAATCATATCCTCCTATGGAATATCAGTTACCCTAATATTCAATCTTTGGAAGCCTTCAATGTGCTCTGCCATTGAACCCTTTTGTTTGAGATTTATCAATTGGCTAAAGAAGGTGTTTCTATTTGTATCTTCACAATGTGCTATAATTTCCTCGATAAAAATTGACAAGGTGACTAGTGGTTTACAAGAACAAAGCCATCTATACCATACAAATTGATTGGGTTCTAAATATAAAGATACAATACATACCTTTTGTGAGGGTTGCACATCATGAAGATCAAAATATTACTCCATCTGTAGTATCCATGTTACTGGATCCTTGCCATCAAAATTCCTCATATCTATCTTTGGAATGTGGTGGTTTGAAAACCCCACATTGGAGTCTCTAAAATTGTAATTCATATTTTTTTTTCCTCATCATGCTTTTCATGGATTACCTTGTCACCACCAGGAATCCTTTCTTGTAACAACTTTGTCAAACCTTCCTTCAAAACTTCCATGTTTTCTTTTAAACCATCCATGTCAATTTTTAAACCATCCATGTCACCTTTTAGTTCATCTTTGGTTTCTCTTTGTGAGAGTGAAATTTGTTGCTCTTGGTCCCCTAATTTTGACATATCATGCTACAATTATTCTTCTTCGTGTGTCATAGTAGAGTTTTTTGAGGGCTTAAGGGGTGTAGAATTGTTTTTCTTGGGAGGCATTTTAGAACCCAATATTGATATCTATTCTTCAATATTCCCTTGGAATCATTTTAAATTGATTTTTCAAACAAAATTTATGCAATTTTTAAAAGAACTACACACTTTTTTCTTTCCTTTAGGAGCTCAACCTTGAAATGGTTGTAACTTTGTTATTACGGATGTCCAAGTTCTAAAATTTCTTCCTTTGGTAGCCCTTTGATTCTTCTTTCCAACCCCACAAGTCTTATTGAGATCGGATTCTTCAAGAAAGCGTTATGCAGAATCACCCATGATGAACTTATTATGCATGTGTTTAGTAGATCAAAGTTTTATGGGAAGCCACGTGTCATTGTTTCAACCTTCACCATTGAAATTGATACAAGAAAAAATATAGGTTGTTCAATTTAGCCCACCTTTTATGGAATTCAAATCCTATTCGTGAAATGAAAGTTATGACGATTTTCCTTAGGTCACCTATTTGAGATTGAATTCTTGAGCCTGCAAAAACCATAACTTCCTCAGATCATATCTCGAAAAATTTAGAGAACTAAGCTGTAAAATTTTTACACTAAGTTCACCAAGATTTCTTCTCCACATGGTAAAAATTTCAGCATCTGAAGCCTCATAAAAAAAGGTTATAGCGAAAATTCCAAGATGACCTGTTTGAAGAAACAAAACCCTTGAATCCAAAGCTTTGATACAAAATGTTATGCAACCATCTCACTGAAAAGATAGATCAATGACTTAAAAATTATCCTATTCGAGAGGGAAAACTCCTTTACATTACATAAATGAACAATTCTTGGACGATACATATGAAAATACTTCCTTTGTAAATATATGAGTATAAGGGGTCACAATATAGTCAGAGCCTACATGACACTAATAATGTGAAGGCACAACAATAACAATATGGGAGATACATGGGCACAACAATAAAAATAAGGGGGATATACTATTATTATAGGGACCTAACATACTTTAGTACCAAATTCTGCTCAAAATCATTGATAACCAACTTCGTGTGAAGGGTGTGAAAAATATTTATGAACTTTGACATGTCTTGTTCCCTTCCCTACCACAACGTTGTCCACTTTCTGTATTTATCTTCATAACTCCCGATAGGGTAATATTGTTCCTTGATGACATCTCAAAAATAATTCCAAGTGGGTGCAACTGAAAATAGTGAGGGTTCTTTCTTGTCCTTCTGTTCACAGTAGGTTTCCCACTAGTCTTTGATATGGGCGACGACTTTGAGGAGTGAAAAAGGTAATATTTTCCCGATTGGAAAATTCATGAACCAAAAAGCATCCTTCAATAATATTTAACAATCTATCTACGACATCTGCATCTATTTGGCCTTCAAATATGGGAATGTCAAAGTTGACTTGTACCTTAAAGGGAGTGGCGCCTCAAGAGTGGTTGTTGGATGAAGATGCAACGCCTGTGAGTAGCTGACGGAGGATATGGGAAAAGTTATCTATCATTGTGTTCCTTTGTCGCACAAGGGATGCCTTGAGAAATATTTTGAAAGGATCTCTTGATCCCTCATCTTTATTTTCTTATGCCATGGGAGGTCGTCGGGGTTGGTGAGGCTGGTCTAGCAAAGGTTCAACTAGTTCAAGCCATGACTCCTTATACCTTAACCTCGTTGGGGACATGCAAAGAAAAATAAAGAAAGAGAAGACAACTCTAATCACTAATCCCATTGTTCCATAATTATACAAGAACACGACAGAATGCAGACACAAACATAAGCAACGAGATGCAACAAAAATAAAACTTCATTTCATTAATATCAAAGAACTAAAATATGCTTCCATACATAATAGACATGAACTAGCTCGGGCAATGGTAGCTGATCTATGAGAAGAGATGTGGTGGCTAAATGCCTCTAAACTATGTTACAATGAGGCTCTAAGGCCTATTTATTGTTGAGAGACAATGGAAAACCCTAAACATCCAAAAAACTAGCCCTAGGAGATGAAGCACCAAAATTGTGGCCCCCTTTGGGGTATGTTGGTACATCAACTTCCTGGGGTGGTAACTTTAGCATATGATCTCTAATTGGCGTGTATCATACCTTGTTATAAATATGTATCCAAGGAAAATAAGTTTCGACTATTAATAACATGCAAAGACTCACGTTTTCCATTTTTCCAAAAAACATTGTTTAGGGCCTTAATATGGCTCTAGAAATTCAGGACTTGAAAAGCTGCCAAAAATAGTAAGATATGCTACAATTGAGAAAAGTGAAATTTTGAAAGAAAAAATGGTGGGGGTCCAAGTCGAATAGGTAGGTGGCCACTAATATCCACTTGGATTAGTCCTCCTCCCTTAGGAAGCAATGGTCCTCATTGCGTTGAGTGCCTCCATGAGATGGGGAAACTTCTGCTGTACTTGGTCCCTGGTGAGCCACTTGCCTTGGTGTATGATTTGGCTAGCTTTGACAACTCGATACACTTGGATCTTCTACTAGTGTGTGTTCTTGATTTGTGTGTCCATGATCCTATCAGTTGTGGCCTTTTTGATGCAGCTTGGGTTGAGCTCTGTTGGTGTCAATTGCTCAACAATGTCTGATGTGTCGAGCAATGGGGGAAAGTATGGATGTAGCCAATATACATTGAATACTAGGTGCAGGCCAAGGAATGGTGGAATGATAAGGTTGAAAGCATTGTCCCCTAAAGCCTTAGTGATGGTTTAAAGCCCATATTGGAGCGAGCGAAGCTTGCGTTAGGCCCCAGCGAGGTGTTCCTTCTGCAAATGTAAACAAACTTTGCTTCCCACCTAAAACTTGTGTGGCACCCGATGTTGGTCATGACATTGTTTATACTTAGCATTTTCTCTATCTAATATGTCATGGACCTACTGTCGGATCTGTTGAATGTGCTCAATGAAATGTTAGCAATGTCGGCTTCGGGGTGGACATGAGCTGAATCTACCTAAGTAGCAACGAGTGGTATGACAACATCAATGGGACATAATGGCTCAAATTCCAGTCCCACCTGAATGGGGTTGTGGCCAGTTAAGATGTGGATAGATCTGTTGTAGTTATTCTAGACATAGGGCAGGCTTTCATCCCATGTGAATGGATTTTTCGAGTTGTACATGCATAGGATATGCATGATCATCGTGTTGATGACCTTTGTCTGGCCATCAGTTTAGGGGTGGAAGGTCATGAACTTAGTGAGCTTGGTATCTAACAATGACCAAAGGCTTGACCCGAAATCACTTACGAACCTACTGTCCCGATCTAATATAATGGACTGTGGGATCCCAAAGTGTAGCCACACTTGTTCAAAGAAGAGTTTGGTAGTGTCTTCTATTGTGATACTTTTCTTGCAAGCAGCTAGAATGGCCCTCTTGGAGAATCTGTCGACGACCATGAAAACATAGTCATTGCCATGCTTTGTAGAAGGAAGGCCCGACATGTAATCCATGGAGATGGATTCCTAGGCATGTCCAGGAGTAGGCAGAGGAGTATACAAGCCTTTCTTTTTGATTGTAGGTTTGGAAATGGAGCAGGCAGTGCAGGATCTAATGTACTTCCCAACATCCTGTCAAAGGTTTGGCGAATAAAGAAACTTTTGCAGCATTGCCACTATCTTTTCTATCCCAAAATATCCACTAATTCAACTATAGTGCACCTCCCAAATCAACTTGTAACATTCGCTTAAAGGAACATAGAGGTGTCCTAGGTGGCCTAATAATGTGTCCTGTAGGTGAAAGTTTGGAACTTTCTTACTTTCCAGGAGCATCAAATATGTGGTGCCAAATTTTGGTTCACTATTGTAAAAACGTGGACATTCTGAAGTCTCATGTCCACAAGAGTCGAGCACAGTGGTCACTGCCATGGTCGACAATTGGATAAGGCAGTCTACAACATTATTGTTTCTTCCCTTATTGTACTTAATATTCAAATGGAATTGTTGTAGGTATGTGGACCATTTCTAACAATGATCATTTTTCAACTTTCCTTGTGTCTGTATGAATTGTGTTAGGTTCCTATAATAATAGATTCATAATTTTGAATTGGCTATGGTAAGTCTTGTAATATTGTACATACTTTTCCTTTATGCAAAATTTTTTCCCGTATTAAAATTAAAAAATGTAAAGAGTGTATGTCCTAAAAGAATAATCAAAGGACAAAAAGAAAAAAAAAAAAAAAAAAGTAAAAAATATGAACCCCAAAAAGAGATAAAAATAGATCATGAAAGTGTGCAAATTCAAATGCCACTACCTTTTACTTTACTTTTCAAAATAAGATTGTGTGCAAATTGTCAAAAATGTCACAATCCATGATGGTCAAATAGTTTAATCTTGACTCATTTATGCTTTAAATTTCATATTGATAGATAGAGAATAAAGATCTAGCCAAACTGTTTAATCCTAGAAGATCAGTAGTTAGGTAGAGAACAAAATGAGCTCATCAGTTTAATCTAAGCCATTGGAAGTTATAAGGTTAGAATTAGATAGTTTGCTTATCAAAAGAACATGAAATAAATGGTTAGCAAGCTCAAATGCACCCATTGAATGAAGAGAAAATGCTAGGGTAAATAAAGGGTAGGTAGAAGAAATGTTGCAAATGCACCAGGTTGCTAAGTCAAAAGCACATTCATCATGCTTATCCTATGTTTCATGTGCACGAGGAATTGTGAAAAAGAAAGGATATTCACCAAAGGTAGTTTACTAATCTCCCCTCATTTCACTAGACCCCCACATACTTATTTTCTAATTTCCCTCATTATCCCATCATTACTTATAAAAACTCTTTCCCTTTATTTTGACCTTTTATTCCCTTGGTTTCACATATATTCCTAGACATTACCCTTCAAAAATCACCCCCCCTTCCAAAAACCCCTTTCCCTAGTGTGAAACACATTTCCATCACAACTAATACTTCCCCCCTTTATTAATTTCCATTTTCCCTTCAAAAACCCTTTATCCTAAGTTTTTCCTAAAGTCGCGCTTTATAAATCCCCACGATATAATTTCCTGACACCCGTTTTAACCCACCAAGCCTTGGTGCAGTTAAAAAAACCTTGCCATGTAACCCATGGTCCCACTTTTATTAAACCCGCTTCTTATATTTAAATCTCGTCATTATTTTGTTAATTAATTACAATTCTTTGTAATTAAACCCCGGGCCCTGCCAACCACTTTCCCAAATCCATCTGTGCAACTCCACTGCGTGATATCCCTCTGATTTCCCACCCCTAGATCTAACGGTGCACAACTATATCACATGGATTCATCACCCGACAGTTAACAGCCCGAGAGCACGTGAGATTCGCAGTTTTGGCCGAGTGCTGTCTGGCTACATGGTGGCACCAAGTTATTTCATGTGCTCATGAAAAATATCGCCCACCATCCAAAAGTGGTGCAATATCGCACAAAACCACCTCCCCACATAAAACCAAAAATGCCCACTGTTCATTCAATAATACTCATGCCAAAATCTCACTGTTATTGGTTAAAAGGCCGAAAATGCCCCATTTTTCTCTTTTCGCTCATTTTCACTAAAAACCTTTGTTAAACCAATTTTGACACCCTTAACCTATGCGCGACCATTTTTACCAACTTTCGCCACTCGAAGATGTTGCAGACCCCCAATTGAAGCAACAAATTAACAAATGAAGTCTCAAAAGCCTCTGCTACCACCATAAAACCCCGTCTGTGCATCAAACCGTCAAATTTCCAAGTATTCTTGATAGAAACAGAAGGGCCTTGTGAATTTAAATTATACATAGTAATTATCCGAGGTTAATTAATTAAATTAATTATAAAACCTCCCTAAACGGAAGAGAAACCTACTGTGCACCCAAGAATAGTTTTATGTGGCAATATGATCCTCATGGAGTCATAAATAAACTAAGGCTCAAAGTCAAATTGGGTCCTTTCATACATGATCCTAGGCCAGACATTAAGAGATTTTCCAACCAATTAGAATGGTTGGAAAACAATTTGACATATATGGATAGTACCGTAGTAGATGTGGAGAATACATTAATAGATGTGGAGAAGTAGATTAATACTAGTTCCTTTCTGCAGGTTCCAGCCCTAGAAGAAAAGATGAATATTCCTCCTAGTTTGTAGACTCCAGCCAATGAAGACAAAAATGTTAAGAGAAATAGGGAAGAAGGTTCTAGCTCAGGAATGGACACTACAGATGACCAATTTGAGATCAGTTATAGGAAGATGCCAAAGCTTAATCCTGTAACTGAACAAGAAGACACAATTGACACAGTGGAAATTACTGACACTAAAACAATGGTTGGAAGGAATAAATGCCTAACAACTTCAGAAGAAACATACCAACCTTCTACTTCAAACACTCAACTCATTGAGAAACAAATCAAAATTGAAGTCTCTTCATCCAACAAGCCTGTGGATAAAGAGAAAGATATTAAAGAAAAGTACAAAAAAATTAAGTTGAGAAATGAGGCATTAAAGGCTGAGACTTATGCCCAGTACTTCAAGCAAACACCTTCTAGTCAAAATAGGTTAATGTCAACCTTTGACATTAAAACTGGGAAGATGCAAATGACATTCATGCAGCCTATAGTTCGCAACCAAGATCATCAACTGACTACAAGAAAACTGAATTTGAAGTTTTGACCAGGGATGTTCACCCTATTGACCAAATAGAATTCCATCGCAAGCAAGTGAGATGATCTATTCCACCATGATAAATAAAGCTATGGTTGTCCACAAACTCCAAAGCTCACTAGATAATATCACTGCACAATATAAATTGGAAAAGGCATCCTCACAGGCCAAGGATAACAAAATCAAGTCACTGGAAGACTTGGTGATTGAGCTTGGGTATAATCCGAGTGATGTCAAAGCTGTAGAGAAATTGATAAAGAAAAAGAATGATGATATTGCTTCTTTGAAGAAGCAACTGAAGCTGCCTCATTCAGAGCATCCACAGATCAAGGAGGTCCTTGAAAGCCAAACTCAGCAGGAGGAGATGATGGATCTCATTCTCCAATTAAATGATCAATTAAAATAAATGGAGGGGTTGGACAGCTTGATATAACTAAAAAAGACTAGCTTTGAGCTGACCACTTCCACTACCATTCCAATAGTCACTACAAAAGTACCATCAACCTTGGTAGCTTCATTGGCCTCCACAGCTCCATTGGCTATAGCACTTCCAGCTGTGACAACATCTACATCAGCAACAGGTTCAACAACAATAATAGCTTAGCCAAGTGATGAGGCAAGCAAATAGGTCAAAGCAATGGAGGACATGTCCATTCAGACCACAAAGATAAATAAACTTAAATAAAAGATAAAAAGTCTAGATGACGAGAATAAACTTGCACAGATTATGCACAAGAATGAAGTTCAGAAGTCAACTAGGTTGACTGAAAGAATGAAGAATTTGGAGAAAGAGCTGACATTGAAGGAGCCACTTGGCCAAGCTAAAGAACAACTATGGGCCAATATCATTGAATCTATCAATGATATCTGGCCATCTATACAATTCATCTTTGAACAAAATGATTTAGTCAAAGAGGCTACTGAAGCAATTAAAGAGTTACAGCTAAACTTGGAGACATGCTAGAAGAAACCACCAAGAATAATCCACTTCCTTAACTCTAAAAACAAATATGAATTGCAAGAGTTGGACATAGCTGACAGGACTGGCACCACACTAGAGGTGAGAAAGGTGCTCACCAAGAGCAATTTGATGATGAACCTTGAGGACAAATGCCAAACCATGCAGCTGGCTATAGACAGGTTCATCGTTAAGTTTGATGCTTTGAGGCAGAAAGGTCTGCCAAATCCTTTGGTGATAAATGACAGATTGATGCCACAAGAAGACTACAATAGGAAAATCAGAGAGGTGGCAAGAGATCAAGCCAATAATTCCTCTATGAAGGGGATGCCTATAGTAAAGGTTCTGTATCAGACATTTGAGAACCTATTTTACCTCCAGCATGAGGTAAAACACCTTTTTGTGAACAAACCCACCTTTTCCAAGTACACAGAAGAAGATGAAATCTACAAGAAAATGGTAAATATAAAATTACTCGATGCATAAACATGGGAAAAGTTAAATGACTTACTGTAAAAATTCACAGTAAAAGTAAAAACAAAGCAGTAAAAGAAGAGTAGAAGGCTAGCTCAGATGAAAGAGTATCAATTGAAATGCAAAGTAAAAGAACATTCAGTGTGGAAGACCAACATCAAAGGAGAATAAACATCAAAAGATCAAAGAATAAGACAACACAACCTAATAAATAGGGACAGATTGCAGTAGTTGAATATATGTCTCTATCTTATTGCATGAAGATATTTCTTTTTCCTAGATTAATTCCCAAGACAGTTTGGGATATTTTTTAAACTATTTTTGTATAAATACTTCATAATTCGAAGTATAGGGTGTGGATTGCTAGACATTTCTATATTTGTATTGATCTGTAACTTGAGGGTTCATTGTACCAAATTTTCAAGTTAGCAGACTGGACTAAGTAATAAAGAGATTGCATTACAAGATTCATGTGTTGAGCTACTTCAGTGGAGTATTTTCTTTGTCAAATTTGTAATTTTCTTAGGTGTTTCACAAACTTGCATGTTATCCAAATTGAATGAATTAAATTGAATTGTATTACAGAATTTGTTTAAGTACACTTTGTCTTGAATAATTAATCATTTTAATGTTTTCTTCTGATATCCATATTAGGGAACCCTTCATTGCTCCTTAGCTTTGATTGACCCCTACCATTTCCTTCATTATCCGGTTTAAGGAACCCTTAATTGCTTCTTGGATCCGATTGAAAACCACTTCACCATCTAGCCTTAAGATCTGAATTTACTCAGCTACCTTGCCCTATAAAGATTGTTTGTAGAACTTGATGTAGTCCTATTTTCTTGACACTTGACCCCATAGCCCAATGGTAAAATACATCCCTCTATCCATCTAAGTTAGTAATCCCACCACCAAATAAAAATCAAAACCCAAGTACAATCATAACTAGCATAAAATCAATTAACTAAACAAAGTTAAATCATAAAGAGAGAGCCCTCTTTGAGCATTAGGAAGGCTAGATCCAAATCTCCAAAGTAGGTTTGTGGTTACCTCTATCATTTCTTTCACAACAAATCTAGATAAATTTTGGAGTGATAACATATTGGCGACCATACTAGGGAACATGAACATTTTTTTCAGAAAGATTATACAAAGACCAGATCTGATCTATGATGGTGGATAGTGATCAGACACACAAAGGTTAAAATCATCCACCTGGTGACTCCAACTCCAAATCAATTTAAAAATCAAGACTCCATTAGAGGAATGAACCTGAAAGAACAATATGAGAAGATCACGTTTCTAACTTGGATTGTTATCCAAGACATCATGTTTTTTCTCATCAAGAAGGTTTTTCAATGTATATTGTATTTTAGAGAAGATCTTAGATTAATTTTTTATTATTTTCCTTTGAAGATTATAGATATATATTCTCCTTATCCATTTGAGCAACCTTTTTTTGAATCTTATGATGATCATTTTTCGATTGAGAAGCCTCAAACAATCAAGACTAATCTTACAATCCCTGTACATATTCCTGTACCTTGTAAAGTTCCTGATAGATATAAGCCCCTCGTGTTACCTCCTATACTCCGTGATTTCCCTGATAACTGTTACAAATATCTCCCCAATTTTGATAGAGAGAATGGTATCACTACCCAAAAACATATTCAAGGTTTTGAGAATTATTTGGACTTATTTGAGATTAATGAAGATGATGTAACTATCATGCTTTTTTCTCTTTCTTCACAAAGTAAAGTAAAGAGTTGGTTCAAGAACTTGCTTATTGCAAGCATCTCAAATTTCCAACAGTTTGTCAAAATTTTCCTTAATAGATGGATAATCAAAGTCAATCTTTTTCTGATCATAGAAGATTATGATCAGTTGAAAAGACAACAAAATGAAACAATACAACAAATTTCTGACAAATTTAATCAAGTTTATTATTCAATTCCAACAAATATAAGACCTCCTCCTAATTCAGCTCTCTTGCATTATCCAAAAGCATTTGATCCAAAAATAGAATTTCAGCTAAGAGAAAGAAACCCAACAACTCTTGAAAAGATGCAAAATATTGGAGTAGATGTAGAAGTTCATCTGCTGATTAAAAGCAAAAGTTGAAAGCAGAAGCAGAGAAGAAGAACATTGCAGAGGTAAAACTCAACATTTTGGTAAGAAAAATAGAATACAGAAGATCACCATGCAAGATAATTTTTTTGTGCAAGATCACCATGACCCATTTATTTCAGAAAAAGGACAAGTTGATATCTATGAAAAAATTCCTGCTAATTCCAACTACCATAGATCAGAAAATGGATTTACAGATCAATATGTGGAAGAGGAATCTACTGATATAATGTGTATGTTTGATAACATTCCTTCTTTTAATTATTCGCCTAAGTATGATCAGTATGATGATAATTATGTTCTCCGATTTCAAGCTAACTTAACAAAGCAATCAGAAGCTAGTTTGGGAAATAAGGAAATTCAGTTTTAGTAGCTTGAAAACAGTGATCAACTTATTCATATTAGCTATGAAAGTGAGGAAGAAAGTGCAGAAAATTTGGAAATAAGTGAAGGTTCTTTGCCTCTTTGTTTTTCTTCATTTCATTTCATCAGAGAAAACTTTAAAGCAATAAAAAATCAGCAGTCTTTTGGTATTGATATTGACAAAAAATAAGACAATGAAAATCTTAATCAAGATTCTTCAATTTCGCAATTACAGTTATCAAATTTCATTGAAACACCCGATCAAATGACACATAAAAGTTCTATACCACTATGTGTTGAATCATTTCAGTTCTTAAAGGAAATGTGGTATAAAATCTCTAAAGAAAAGGATGAGTAGCTTGTAGAAATCTATGAAGTTCCATTCAAACCTATATGCAATAAGTCACAGTAATCCTTCCAATTTTTTTATGATCCAATAGCTGATATGTTGGATAATGAATGCAATAAAAATTTTTCTTCATTAACTAACTATGAGATTCAAGATCAAGGTGATAAAGGTTTCATCAGTCAAACATTTCAATCAGTAGAAATATCATCACAAAGCTTGTTTGAAAATCTGCAGGGGGATAAAAATAAAAATGACATTTCAGTTTCATGGCATGGAGGCCATCCAGAAAAATTGTAGAGTTTCTTAAATCAGTTGAACAATAATCTTGGTAGATAATTAGTTAGGTAGAAAACAAAATGAGCTCATTAGTTTAATCTGAGCCATTGGAAGTTATAAGGTTAGAATTAGATAGTTTGCTTATCAAAAGAAAATGAAATAAAGGGTCAACAAGCTCAAATGCACCCATTGAATGAAGAGAAAATTCTAGGGTAAATAAAGGGTAAGTAGAAGAAATGTTGAAAATGCACAAGGTTGGTAAGTCAAAAGCAAATTCATCATGCTTAATCCTATGTTTCATGTGCAAGAGGAATTGTGAAAAAGAAAGGATATTCACCAAAGTTGGTTTACTAATTTCCCCTCATTTCACTAGACCCCCACATACTTATTTGCTAATTTCCCCTCATTATCCCATCATTACTTATAAAAACCCTTTCCCTTCTTTTTGACCTTTTATTCCCTTGGTTTCACACATATTCCTAGACATTACCCTTCAAAAATCACCCCCCCTTCCCAAAACCCCTTTCCCTAGTGTGAAACACATTTCCATCACAACTAATACTCCCCCCCTATTAATTTCCATTTTCCCCTTAAGAAACCCACAAAAACCTTTATCCTAAGTTTTTCCTAATGTTCCGCTTTATAAATCCCCATGTTATAATTTCCCGACACTTATTTTAACCCACCAAGCCTTGGTGCAGTTAAAAAAACCCCACCATATAACCCATGGTCCCACTTTTATTAAACCCGTTGCTTATATTTAAATCCCATCATTATTTTGTTAATTAATTACAATTCTTTGTAATTAAACCCCAGGCCCCACCAACCACTTTCCCAACTCTATCCGTGCAACTCCACTATGCGATATCACTCTGATCTCCCACCCCTAGATTCAACGGTGCACAACTATATTGCGCGGATTCATCGTCTGACAGTTAATGGTCTGAGAGCATGCGAGATTCGTGGTTTTGGTCGAGTGTTGTTTGGCTACGTGGCGGCACCAGGTTATATTGCATGCTTGTGAAAAATACCACCCACCATCTAAAAGCGGTGCAATATCGCACAAAACCACCTCCTCGCCTAAAACCAAAACTACCCATTATTCATTCAATAATACTCACGCCAAAATCTAACTGTTATCGGTTAAAAGTCCAAAAATGCCTCATTTTGCTCTTTTCGCTCATTTTCACTAAAAACCTCTGTTAAACCAATTCTGACACCCTAAACCTCTGCGCAACCATTTTTACCAACTTTTTCCACCTGAAGACGCTGCAGACCCCCAATTGAAGCAACAAATTGACAAATTGAAGCCTCAGAGGCCTCTGCTACCACCATAGAACCCCGTCTACGCATCAAATCATCAAATTTCCAGGTATTCTTGATAGAACTAGAATGACCCTGTGAATTTAAATTATACATAGTAACTATCCAAGGTTAATTAATTAAATTAATAAAAACCTCCCTGAACTAAAGAGAAACCTACTGTGCACCCAAACCCCTTTTTTTACAGATATAAATTACCCTCCCACTATTCTAGAGCTTCTAAACCTTACTCCCAAAGCCACAGAAAGAGTAATTCAAGTCAATAAAGCAAAATGTGGCTTCCCAAACCTCTCTGGATGTAAGACCTCTACAACCCCTCACTTGGACATTGACCACCTTCCATTAGCTGACAGAGAATTTCAAATCAAGGACACAACGTCCTCTGCATACCTACTGAAACTCCACTGCTGGAGTAAAGACAAGTTTTTGAACTAGAATGATGACATTCACCTATGGAAGTCCAATTTTCCCAAGTACTTGTTCCCAGAAGTACACCCATTCCTAGAAATTGTCCACTTCTGCAAAGCTTGCTATATTCCCAGTCAAAGAGCTATAAACACCCCTGACCAACAATTTTTATTCACCATTACTGCAGAATCAATTAATCAAATGCCGCAAATCCAGGCAGGCCCAAATGAGACCCCACTTTCCATTGAAGGCTTACTTTAACTCTACATCAAGCTAGACCTTCCCAAGAAGTCTTAGATTTTTCAAACTTTCATCATAGAGTAGTCTCATACTCCTACAAATTGTCCTCCATATGCTACCACCATTTTCTCTGATAGAGGTAGACAAATTATTACCATGCTCTCTTGCATTTTAGGGTACTCCATATATGAACATGTGGATGAGGTTGTCATTGCTTTCCTTTATATCCTTTTCCCAGGCAAGCCTCCTACTACAATTTACAATTTTGCTTAGTTCATAGCAGACAGAATCCATGAATAGTTCATCAGACTACCAAATGAGAGAGTCTTCAAATATTCATCAGTGTTATTTCATATGTTCTTGTACTTTCAGTCAAACAAATTTCTAGTCAGCATTCAGAAGTTAGACACCAAAGGCAATCCAATATCAGTCATCTATTGGACACCATTGATCCAAAGATACTCCATCTTTTTTCCTATAAAGAGTTCATTGACTCATTTTTTCATCCTATTATAAACATGCTAACCAATAGCCATAAGCCCAGGATAAGTGAGGAAATTAAAAGAGTTTTACAGTTGGCTAAGAACAATAGAGTGGGATACTCGTATCTATAGTAGGACCACACAAAGATCAGGATTATGGATGCTAACTAGCTCCCTACAAACTGCCCAAATACCTCCCCATGAGGATATTTGCATTAGAGTAGTTTAGGCAGATTATAAACTCAGATGAAGTCAATTTGCTATTAGCTAGGAAGAAGACCCAATTTAAAATGAAAATTCAATTGGGCCCCTTTATTTGTAATAATAGGGAAGCTGGACCAGAGGCAGATAAGATTTTACAACAGTTGAATTTCAAGAATAGTTTTATGTGGTAGTATGACCCTCATGGAGTCATAAATAAACTAAGCCTCAAAGTCAAATTGGGTCCTTTCATACATGAACCTAGGCCAGACATTGAGAGATTTTCGAATCAGTCAGAATGGTTGGAAAACACTTTGATAGATATGGACAGTACTGTAGTAGATGTGGAGAATATATTAATAGATGTGGAGAAGCAGATCGACACTAGTTCCTTTCTGCAGGTTCCAGCCCTAGAAGAACAGATGCATATTCCTCCTATTTTGCAGACTCCAACCAATGAAGACAAAAATGTTAAGAGAACCAGGGAAGAAGGTTCTAGCTCAACAATGGACACTACAGATGAACAATTTGAGATCAGTTATAGGAAGAGGCCCAAGCTTAATCTTGTAACTGAGCAAGAAGACACCATTGACACAGTGGAAATCACTGACACTGAAACAATGGTTGGAAGGAATAAAGGCCCAACAATTTCAGAAGAAACACACCAGCCTTCTAGTTCAAACACTCAACTCATTGAGAAACAGCTCAACATTGAAGTCTCTTCATCCAGCAAGCCTGTGGATAAAGAGAAAGATATTAAAGAAAAGTACAAAGAAATGAATTTGAGAAATGAGGCATTAAAGGCTGAGACTTATGCCCAGTACTTCAAGAAAACATATGCCAATCAAAATAGTTTAATGTTAGCCTTTGACATTAAAACTGGGAAGATGCAAATGACATTCATGCATCCTACAGTTCAATAGCCAAGATCATCAATTGACTACAGGAAAACTGAATTTGAAGTTTTGGCCAGGGATGTTCACCCTATTGAACAAATCGAATTCCATAAGTAGATAGGTGAGATGATCTATTCCACCATGACAAATAAATATATGATTGTGACCAAACTCCAAAGCTCACTAGATAATATCACTGCACAATATAAACTAGAAAAGGCATCCTCATGGGCCAAGGGCAATAGAATCAAGTCACTGAAACACTTGGTGATTGAGCTTGGGTATAATCGCAGTGATGTAAAATTTGCAGAGAAACTGATAAAGAAAAGGAATGAGGATATTTCTCTTTGAAGAAGCAACTGAAGTTGCCTCATTCAGAGCATCCAAAAACCAAGGAGGTCCTTGAAAGCCAAACTCAGTAGGAGGAGATGATGGATCTCATTCTCTAATTAAATGATCAATTAAAAGAAATGGAGAAGGAGTTGGACATTTTGATACAGCTGAAACAGGCTAGCTTTGATCCAATCACCGCCATTGCCATTCCAATAGTCACTACAGTAGTACCATCAACCTTGATAGCTTCATTGGCCCCCACAACTCCACTGGCTACAACGCTTCCAGCTGCAACAACATCTACATCAACAATAGGTTCAACAACAACAACAACTTAACCAAGTGATGAGGCAAGCAAATTGGTCAAAGAAATGGAGGACATGTCCATTCAGAACACAAAGATAAATAAACTTAAAGAAAAGATAACAAGTCTAGAGGGCGAGAATAAACTTGCACATATTATGCACAATAATGAAGTTCAGAAGTCAACTAGGTTGACTGAAGGAATGAAGAATTTGGAGAAAGAACTAACTTTGAAGGAACCACTTGGCCAAGCTAAAGAACAACTATGGGCCAATATCATTGACTCTATCAATGATATTTGGCCTTCTATACAAGTCATCTTTGAACAAAATGATTTAGTCAAAGAGGTTACTGAAGCAATTCAAAGAGTTAAGGCTAACTTGGAGACATGCCAAAAGAAGCCACCAAAATAATCCACTTCCTTAACTCTAAAAACAAATATGAATTGCAGGTGTTGGACATAGCTGACAGGACTAGCACCATAATAGAGGTGAAAAAGGTGCTCACCAAGAGGAATTTGATGATGAACCTTGAGAACAAATGCCAAATCATGTAGCTGGCTATAGACAGGTTCATGGTTAAGTTTGATGCTTTGAGGGAAAAAGGTCTGCCAAATCCTTTGGTGATAAATGTCAAATTGATGTCACAGGAAGACTACAATAGGAAAATCAAAGAGGTGGCAAGAGATCAAGCCAATAATTCCTCTATGAAGGGGATTCCTATAGGAAAGGTTCTATATCAAACATTTGAGAACCTATTTTACCTCCGGCATGAGGTAAAACACCTTTTTGTGAACATACCCACCTTTTCCAAGTACACAAAAGCAGATGAAATCTACAGGAAAATGGTAAATATCAAACTACTAGATGCAGATACATGGGAAAAGTTAAATGACTTACTGTAAAAATGCACAGTAAAAGTAAAAACATAGCAGTAAAAGAAAAGAAAAAGGTCATCTCAGATGAAAGAGTACCAGTTGAAGTGGTAAAGTAAAAAAATAGTCAGTGTGGAAGACCAACAACAAAAGATCAAAGAATAAGACAACACAACCTAATAAACAGGGACTAATTGCAGCGGTTGAATATCTGCCTCTATCTTCTTGCATGAAGATATTTCTTTTTCCTAGATTAATTCCCAAGACAGTTTGGGATATTTTGTAAACTATTTTTGTATAAATACTTCATAATTCAAAGTATAGGGTGTGGATTGCTAGACATTTCTATAGTTGTATTGATCTGTAACCTGAGGGTTCATTGTACCAATTTTTCAAGTCAGCAGACTGGACTGAGTAATAAAGAGATTGTATTACAGGATTCATGTGTTGAGCTACTTTAATGGAGTATTTTTTTTGTCAAATTTGCTATTTTCTTAAGTGTTTCAGAAAATTGCATGTTATCTAAATTGAATGAATTAACTGGAATTGTATTATATAATTTGTTTAAGTACACTCTGTCTTGAACAATTAATCATTTTAATGTTTTCTTCTGATATCCAGATTAGGGAACCCTTCATTTCTTCTTAGTTTCGATTGACCCCTACCATTTCCTTCATTATCCAGTTTAAGGAACCCTTAGTTGCTCCTCGGATCCGATTGAAAACCACTTCACCATCCAACCTTAAGATCTGAATTTACTCAGCTATGTTGCCCTGTAAACACTATCTGTAGAACTTCATCAAGTCCTGTTTTCTTGACAGTTGACCCCATAGCCCAATGGTAAAATACAACCCTCTATCCATCTAAGTCAGTAATCCCACCACCAAATCAAAATCAAAACCCAAGTACAATCATTACTAGCCTAAAATCAATTAACTAAACGAAGTTAAATCATAAAGGGAGAGCCCTCTCTGAGCATTAGGAAGGCTAGATCCTAATCTCCAAAGTAGGATTGTGGTTAGCACTATCATTTCTTTCACAACAACTCTAGAGAAATTTTGGAGTGATAACAAATTGCAGGGGTTGGTGGACTAAGTGGATGATCGTTTCCTTCTGCAGAATGTAATGATTTGATTGTCGGTAGGCCTTCACAATGGAATACATCTCTTTGTCATAGGTGGGATACTTCCAAACTATGTCTGAAAGTGTCTCACTATGATATGCCATTGGATGCCCGTGCTAAGTAAGAATTTCACAAATAACATAGTCAAAGCCATCTGTCTCAATCTCAAATGGTTATTGCAATTCTGGTAATATGAGCACTGGTGCAAATCAAAGGTGATGCTTCAACTCGAAAAATGCCTTCTATTTGGATTCAAACCAATTTTTTTTCTTTCTCTCCACCCTTGGTGACTTGAATCAAAAGCCAAGTGATATGAGAGAACCCCAACATGAACCTGCAGTAGAAATCGGTAATACTGAGAAAGTTGTGTAGCTTTATTAGAGTGGTTGGGGCTGGCCAATTCCAAATAACTTGTATCTTGGTTGGGTTCACATGCACATTCCGCTCATCAATTATGTTCCATATATATTGAACCTGGGGCATACCAAAAGTGCATTCTCCAAATTGGCACACAATTTGTGCTATTGCAGGGTTTCGAGGACTTGTCGAATAGAGTGAAGGTTCTCTTCCCAACTCTAGCTGAAGATTAGGATGTCTTCCAAATACACTACCATGAATGACTTGGTGAAGGGTTGTAAGATATTGTCCATCAACCTCATGAAAGTTGCGGGGGAATTCGGCAACCTAAAAGGCATGACCAACCATTTGAAAAGGCCCTCCTTAGGTTTGAAGGTAGTCTTCCACACATCAGAGGGTTCGACTGGTATCTGGTGATAACTAGACTTCAAGTCAATCTTGCTGAAATATTTGGGCCCCTTGAGCTGGTCCATAAGTTCATCAATCCATAGATCACCACCCGATAGTCAATACAGAGTCTCCAGGTTTTGTCTTTCTTCTATACCAACATGATCAAACTCCCAAAGGGTGATGAACTTGGCCTAATGTGCCCTTTCTACAATAGCTCCTGAATATAGCTCTTGATTTCATCGTTCTCTAGAATAGAGCATCAATATTGATGAGCCTCGGTATTGCAACAAGAATGTTGCAACTCCCAAGGCTACCGACTTTAATTATCAACTTGGGGTTCATACAAACTTAAGAGGTATTAGCACTATATGTGCAACATACAATGTGTCCTTTGTTTTTTGTCATGATGTAATGGAGTGCATGTAGCGAAATCAAATCCTAAACTAATTGCAGAAAATGAACTACTCGAAATAGAAACCCTAACTTATTGCAAGAAATAAAGTACAAGGAAAGAAACATATTCTAATTGCATAAGATCATGAACTAAATGTAAAAGGAACCTAAATTAACCTTATTTATCACATGTGATGATTTAAACTAACTGAGCACAGAATCTAATCTAGGGAGTATTAACTATTGCATGCATGTGCTAATTAAGAAATAAAAAGAACTATTTTTCTTTATCTTTTCATTCTATAAATGAAAATGCTAATCTTTCCTTGTTCTTTGGTAGGGGAGACAGGTGTGGAGGAAGAGGGGCACAATGGTTTTGATGGCTTGGAGGTCATGTAGAGGCCTAATCTCAAATTCAATGATATTTTTCTCTATTCGGGCTCAAAACATACCACTACAGGATTTCCTATAGGATGTCTATAGGATGTACTAGTTCCTACAAGATCCCTTGTTTTGTTACAAAAAATAGGCCGAAAGCTTAGGAAGTGCTCTAGAATGTGGAATGGAGCTTGGGAAAGGTGGATAATGGAAGAATAAGGCATGGAGGTGGTGGAAACTACCCAAAACTCAAGCAAGGGCTTCAAGATGGGTAGATTTGCTCAATGGAAATGGCATTTTTTTCTTATAAAACAAGAATTCGGTTTGAGATTTTAGCGGATATTGACGACATGGGTGGATGAGGCTTGGATGAAGTGAACAAGATGAGGTCTCCCTGAAATGTAGAAGCTCCTGCAACAACACACATTATTGTCTGCATCTATCCACAAATTCATCTATACATGGGAAATATTTATTAAATAATGGAATATTACTAGTCTAAAATTCAAAAATTCGAGAACTAGTGAGCTAGTAAATCTATCAAATGCCTAACCTAATCAAACCTAATCAAGTGAAAATGAAATGGGGTAATTTTTTTTATTAAATAGAATGTTTTTTTGATCTAATGCAAGTGGAACCAACTTGATTGAATCTTGTTATCATTCTCTAAAAAATAGCAGAAATTTATTGTTCCTTGCTACAAAGGAGTTCCAGAAATCTAGATTTGGGAATAAGAAAATTAATCCAAGTAGCTCAATGATTACTATGAAATTCCAAATATTTTCCAAGGATGAAATGATGTTTTTGATCCTGCAAAAGAACTTACATTAACCATTTAACCCAATACTACAACAAGAAATCATTAATACTAAATGCAAAATAGAAAGAAACAAGAACAAGAGATGCATGTGAATAAGAAGCGACAAGAAGAAAAGAAAATGATACAAAAGGGCTCTGAGGATCCTGGGATGGCCAAGCCCAAGGAAATTTAGATTCCTATGGAGGAGATAAAGACTTAGAAGCTGAACATGACACCAATCTTCATTATTTCCATCAATACAATTACATCCATGCAAAAAATGACAATGGAGTTGCAAAAATATGAGTTCTCTCCACTAGAAGACTAATCAAAATCTCCCCCTAGAGGAAAATTCGACTTGGTACTTATACAAAATTATTAGGAATCATTCCCTATGAAAGGAGGAAGCTTTCCCCACCAAAATCCCTTGGTTAGTGGATCTGGTTCCCAATACTAGGAATCTACATTAAATAATAGGGAACACATTCCTAGATTCTCTCAATCATTCGAGTTCCATAATCTGTGTCATGATTCCATAATATCTTGTCATTTATTATTTAATATTGATCCTCCTGTAGTAGGGAGAAAGTCCCTAAATTATCTCCTCCTCCAAATCTTCATAATCTACCCAATATTCTTATAATATTCCACAAAAATAAATAATATTAGGAAAAAATATGAAATTATTCATGAACCTTCCTAATGAATATATTAAAGTTAAAAGAACATTATCTAATGCAAAAAGAGAGGTTTAATGCGCTGAAGGATGGTTAGATGGGCCTTAATTTATGTTTAATTTAGAGGCATGTGCCTTAATGTATGTCTAATTTAGAGGCCCATCATACCCCCCTGCTTAAAGTGTTGCTCATCCTCTGAGCAACTTAGTGACCTCATTGTGCCTCATTCATGGCCCCGGTGGCCTCTCTCTTGTGCACTCCTCAATCGTTTCTCTTAAGAATATTGGATGTAAGTTTTGCAAGGACAAGCCCAAAAATCTATTTGTACATAGAAAAATCATTGTTTCTTGAGACCATTAGCTTGCCTTCTTCCCCTTATTCAAGATGGGTTCTTGAATATTTTTCAGTTTGGCAAGGTATTCCACATCCTTATCAACCTTCTACTACCTTGTTCCACCATTTTGTCACCTATGAAACCTTCAAAACTCTTTTATGGCTTGGAAAAAAGATAGAAAGAGATTAGAGACCTCTTGGAAAGCCTCTTTTCATCACTGTAGTTTGAGTTCTATTTTGATGGTGAATGTCTCATTTCCTTTTGTTGCCTTCTTATTCCCTCTTGTGGCCTGGATGATTGCCTTATGGCCTTGGAGTTCTCTGTTTTGATTAGGTATCTCTTAGGCCCTGCCATTTTGTGGTTTAGGATAATTTGTTCATTTCTTCCTTCTTGTAGCAACATTCTCCCTTCCTGTAGAAGTCATTCCTCCTCTTTCAGGGTATTCTAACTATATGGGAGTGATGAGAAATGATGAAGAGGGCTTGGATGATGATTTTAGGGATCAGAGGGAGTAGCGTAGGTTTGTGAAAATGGAGAGGATGCTCTGTTTGTTTTTTCAAGAAATTTCAGGGTGAGACAGAGTGTAGGGTTTGTTCTTGAAATTATGAAATGGGATGGATGAATGATGGGTAGATAGTGGATATGAAGTGGATGGAGGGCTTGGAGTGCTGTGGTGACTTGGCCTTTGCAAAAAATTCTTCTTTTAACTATTGTCCCCATTCCTTGAAATCATCACCCTTCATAATTTTGACTTTTCAACATTGCATGAGTGGAGTCAGCTGCAATTAACTAGTTGAAGGCGACTGAGACTGCTAACCCATCCTTAGCTTGTAAAACCTCATCTCTCATGCATTGACAAAAAATTTATAACTATAATATGCTCAAGAGAAGAGGTCAAGAATATTTCATACATGTACCTACCTAATGGTTGTTGGAAAGACATGCATGTTGTTGCTGAGTTGATGTTGCTATGATGCTAGTAACTCAAGTACATCTTCTTGACTGCCTTTTTCTTTTTTGTTGATCTCATTTTGTTGATGGGTTGTCTTCTTGTTGATGTGTAGGTGTTGGGGGACCTATACCAACCTTCCCTAAAGAATAATTGACCTTTTGACCCATTTCTCCATCATATTTCCTCTTGTAGCTTCTTCTCGGTCTTCCTGTAGAGATCCTGTAGTAATTCAGGACAACCTCTTGTAGCAGACTTGTTTTATCTATATCTCCCAAACAATAGAATGGATTGACCTAAAATTTTCTAAGCATGTTTCCATCATCATTATGTACCTCCCCATAAAAATATATTAGCCAATGGATGCACAAATCTCGATAAAAACTAAAAGTGGCTGAAGGTGATGGAGGCCGATTTCTTGGAAACCATGCACTGGAATTTGCTTAAATTTCTTAGGAATGTTACCATCATCCATATGCATCTCCCCATGATATTTTTTTTTAAATGGATAATATCCATCGAACGAGGGCCTTAATGTATCCCCCATCAGTCGACACAGAACAAACCAAGATGATGTGATGAACGGATGAATTCATGAAGCAATGAAGTACAACTGACAAAGGGATGACTAATTCAAAAAGTTCAATAGGCTATTGCAGATGGCCGACACAGGCTGCGACTTACCTTGAACACATAGTAGCATGACATAAGAGTGACTTAGCAGCATGACTAATGAGCACCATGTGATATAATGCAACGATGCAGGAGGCATCGAAGCACGCTCCATATGACTGGAAGAGTAACCAGCCAGAGGAGTAAAGAGACTCATATGAATGATACTTCTTCTAGGCAAGCTAAAACCCAACTCTGAGATAATGAAATGGATATGTGCCATGTTAAAGGGTGATGCAACTGACGCTGCCATTTTGATGAGTAATGGAAAAAGGTGTTCCCTCCCTTCTCTTTTTATAAGTTCCTTTTTCGTAAAGTTGTCCCCCAAGTTGGAAAAAGAGATAAAAGTATACAAAAGGGGAACTCCTAGCCACAATAGACTAGGGTATTCCTTTTTTGTAACTAGTCTATCCTAGTCTAGAAAAGGGTTAAAATTATACCAGGTAGACAACACTTAAGGTAATTTAACAAGTGTGAAGTAGATAAGTTCATTCGAAAATATTTCCTAAATTAAGGAGACTGAAAAGAGATAAAAGAAAACTCCTCTTAGAGGAATGAGTGGTATAGAGGGTAGCAACTAGTTTCTCTAGTGTTGGAACTGATCATGATACAGTGAGGACTAGAGACGAGCTAATAGGACCACTCACTGCAGCAGTTCCTCCAAGAAAGGGTAAACACCAAGTGAAAGCGGATGGTAGGCCAAGCAGATGAGGATGATGGAAGAGAGAAACCAAGGCTCATCATGCAAAAGTAGGTTGATAAAAAGTGGAAATCACAAGGGATAAAAATGGTGATATCCTCCTGGGGTATAACCAGAAAAGAGATAAAGAAGAGGACATGTAGCTCAAATTCTAGGTCATGGTGGGTCAAAAGGAGAAATTCTAAGAAGAAGTAAAAAATGACTGCATGGACACCGACTTAGAAAAAAGGTGCTAACTAGGGTATCCATGAGTAGGTAAGCTCTAACACCAAGCTACGATGTACATAAAGGAAAGTGGTTAAAGTCGCAACTTGACGGGATCAAACCTAAGGCATAAATATGACACTGATAATGAATAATGCAACGATGGTGGTGATAATAACCTACCCCTATATGCCAAGTTTAGAGAAATGCACCTAAGGTCCATTGATGTCACAATAAAAACACCACCCTATCCTATAAAAACCATCTAGAATGACTAGACCCATGGTTAAATGACATAAAACATGGGTGAGGTAAAAAATGGAGCATATATATATTTTTTGAATTTTATAATATTTATTTATTTTTAAATGGAGATACAGTTAATAAGAGATGATGATTGTGATATATAGATGTGGCAGCCACACATCCTGTGGGCTATTCTCCTTTGAGGAGACATGTACCACTTGTCTAGACCCCAACAGTATCAGTGGAGGATGAGGATGAGGAGCTACAGGAATTCACATGGAATGTCGAGGGTTTGACATTGGGGGTTCCTTCGAGGAGCATGGCTAACACCCCTCGACATATGCAGTGGCAAACCTTAGGGGTCCCTTCATCACATCGTCGAGGCCTTCTCTACTGCATTTTGAATGCGGTGTTATGTTACCATGAGCACCACTGAGTGGGGGAAGTAGCACATGGTTGTGTAGTTTTGGATGTATCTACATATGTATGGCATGGTAGCCAAGGCCTCAGTTTCTCAGTTTTTGAACTATGTACCCAAACTTTTTGATATAATAAAATAACGACTTTTATGTGTTTGTCTACTGTGTATGTGTAATGGATCTTTAATGGTTCATGAGAATGGATTAAAATTTATGAATGTGACAAATTCCAATCTAAAACATAATTATCTAATGAATCAGCTAATCGACTTTGGTCTCGAGGAATATGAATATAATCAATATAATCCAATAAATTCTCCAAGATACGTACCCTCAAAAAGTAGCATAAAAGAGTTGGGTTCCTTACAGAATAGAGATGGTTGAGCTGAGACACTATGAGCTAAGATTCAAGCTAAAGAACTAGGTGGCGTATGCTAAGAAGACTAGCCTCGGTCAAGAGCTTAATAATGACACTATATTTAGTCACGTTGTTTATGATAGGGAGAGGAAAATACCCCTAGAACTCATATGCTCATCAGTGGGTGAAAAGAGAACCCAAGCGAAAGAAGCAACATTCTGAGTGTAATGGCTTGCACCATCTGCAAAGCCTCTATAACGAAGTGAGGGTGTTGGCATATGTGCATCAAAGACTAAACACATGATTTCACACATAAACTAGGAAAAATGCTAATGACAGGCAAAAATAAACTTATCACACACACACACACACTTATATACAATATGTACGAGTGTAACTCAATCCAGTAGGTCATGTAAAAGTATGCCCACAACTGAACATAGGCCATGGGAGTCTATGTGCAAACTCATGGGAGAAAAATACCATATGGTTCATGAGTGTAGAGCCATGCCAAATGAAGTCAAACTACCCAACCCGAAAATGTTGACCATGTTAGGGACAGTACAACATTGTCATATTTTGAAAATTATCTTGAGGATATAAGGGAGGATCAAGACATAAATATGGTACAATCATATCGTCAACAAGTGGTAAGGAGTTGGACAATTTTTCGACAAGTTCGATAGTAGAATCCCAAAACTTGACTCAGTCCATGGGTGGAAATTCCAAGGAACACTGGGAAGGTGCCCCGTGAGTCGATTCAAGATTTAAAGTTTCAAATTCTAGTTGTTCCATATTGGGAATATTAGATGCATGAAGAGGTGTAATCTCCCTAATATGATCAATATGTGAATCCATGACCTCTAAGATGAATTTTCAAGAAGAATACTTTCCATCAAGGGAGTCACGTGGAACAAGAAGAGTGATGACCTGTGTAGGAAAAGGAACCTGATCATATTCCATATTGGGATGGAGTTTCTAACCAACATTAGAAGTAACTGACATGACTGCCATAGATGAAATATCTTCCAGAATAGGTGGCGAAGGATGCTCACTAGCTTGATCAACTTCCATAAGAGCAAGAGGCACCACCCAAGGATCAGGATGTCTGTGGGGTCCAAAGTGCCAGAAGAGATCATATGGCAACGAGTAGTGGTAGGAGTAGAAGGAGTGTTGAGTGGAAGGAGATGAGGAAAACTTCCATAAGAGAGGAAATTTTAAAGAGTCGAGCTCCAACACTCTGAAATTGGCTAGGGTAATCTCCCATGAGTGGTGTCAAATTCCCTATGGTGGAAATCTTGGTTGACGACACACAATAGTCAATTTGATCGATAGCGATAATTTTTCCTTCATGAGGAAAGAAAAGTATATGGAAGATAGACAAGATGAATGTCTTCATCACATAAAACCAACTATTCCCAAGGAGTAGGTTGTAATATAATGAGGCGTCGACAACTTTGACATCAACATATACAGTTTTCCCTCGTAACTCAATGGAGAAATTTTGGATGAACCCCTTTAGGTACAAATTTGTGACCATCAAAGGCTTGGAGAGTATTGTAAATGTGGCAAGCATCAGAGAGCCAAGAGACTTCCAGCAAGATACTAACATAACACACATGGAAGAGCCTTCATCCACTAAACTATGATGAATATTCTTGTGGAAAATCTGCACAATGATTTGAAATGAAATCTGGTGAGAAAGGAAAGAAGCAGATTTATTGGCATTAAAGGTGATGATAATAGAGTTAGATAGATAGAATCAACCAGTGATAGAGAACAAGGCCTTGTGTTGTTGAGGACAACTTTACAAGATCTCCAAGGTAGACATGGCACAAGGAGCCTGGGAAAGATCTTCAACAATACTATAATGTTGAGCGACCCTGGCAGAAGGATTGTGTGTCATCTAACGAAGAAATCCCTTGGGGGGGTGATAGACAAGTTCCACAGGCTTATCCAAAGTGAGAGGTATAGTGGACTTAGGTGGAGGTGGTGAGTCTTTAGAGAGAGAACTCGACTTAGGAATATCATAGGATTTAGCTCGCGTAGTCACATTTACATCTTCCTTACACATAAAGATAGATGAAATATGGGGGGGATGAGAAGATGACCCCTCATTGTCACTTTGTGGAGGTAGACGAGGTTGAGAAACCATCTATTGCTGAGGTTGTGCAGGGAACAAATGAGTCAAAACAAAAACCTATTGAGTAGATGGTTGTGAAAGAATCCTATGGACTTCATCGATTCGATGGCACTGATGAGAGAGGTGGTCACCTTGACAAATTTTATAAGGGAACTTGACTTTATGATGACATTCACTATTTCCACCCCCTTTATTCCGAGGGTTGGTTTGGGATTCTTCATAATTTTAGTTGTTTTCTTTATTTCTCTCATTATTCTTTTTACCACCAGATTGTTAGTTGTTCTTCGGTTGAGTGGACTTCACCATTAGAACATCGGTAAACTCCTTAGGAGAGGGTGCTTTAGCAAAGACAAATGCACTTTATGGGGCTTGAGATGTTATAATCAACTTCCCAAGATGGAAAACAAGTTGGCTCATGGAATCAGAAACAAACCTAATCATGTCATAGACATGTGTGCTAGGAACAGGTTTGGGAGGGTCAATAGAAGGCCTAAGGGCATTAGGAAACACATCGTAGAGCATATACAACTATGAATAGATAAGATTCAACTGTTGGGAAGATAAAATAACTTATTCCTTGATAATAACTTGAAACATGGACACATCTTTGGCAATCTGGGGTCGGTGAGAATGAATGAACCATTTACTTAATATTTCATCAGGTAATTTGGTTCTCATTAACCTCTTGTCATGACGTCATTCATGAATGTGATAAAAAAAGAACGTGGTATCATCTTGTTTGAAGTTGGACAATAGGTCAGAGTCGATATAATACCGAGTAGGAAATTGGAAGTGTGTCAAGAAGGTTTGAGCTAGGGAGGCAAAGTCACAGTAGGATGTAGTATCTAAATTGATATACCACTTTGCAGCATTCCCATTTAACATATGTTGGAATAAGATACATTTAATAGAATCATTCACCAAATAATTTGATGAGCACCATAAGTGATAGGTGTTAATGTGAGCAGATGGATTCTCCCTAGGCTTCCCTTCAAATTTGGGAATATCCGATGAAAATTTAGTGGGCATGGGTGGCAACTAGGGACCATGATGGATGGGGTCATTAGTCAATTTCACCAATTTCGGTAAATCAAGAGAGGACAGGAATGTATTATGGAGTTGAATAAATGGATCATAGGTAGGATAAACCCTTTACCAACCTTGCGGTCCCCCCATGTAAGGAGTACACTGATGCATTTTCTAGTTAAAGAAAGGGTTCACCCCGACATAAGACTACTGTGGGCCATAATTACTGGTAAATGGATGTTTCCCATGGGGGTATGTACCTCCAAAGAGAAAAGGACCCCCAAGAGGATGGCTGCTTATGGGGTTGTACCCAAGAGTAAAAGAAGGACCACTCTGCACAGTAAGACACCGACATAAGGAGGATAAACCGTGTGAGAGACGACACTAGCAGCAGGGTAATCCTGAATAAATTTGATCTTGGTTGAGTCCACATGCACACCCCTCTCATCAATGATGTACCCTAAATATTTAACCTGGGCCTTACGAAAAGTGGATTTCTCCAAATTGGCATACAATTTGTGTTGTTGCAGGTTTTGGAGGACCTGTTGAATATAGTGGAGGCACTCTTCCAAAATCTAGTTGAAGATCAAGATGTCGTATAAACACACTACCATGAATGAGTTGGTGAATGTCCAAAAGATTTTTTCCATCAGCCTCATCAAGGTTTCAGGGGCATTTGTCAACCCGAAAGGCATGACCAACCATTTGAAAAGGCTCTCCTTAGATTCTAAGGAAATCTTCCACACGTCGGAGGGTTTGATTCATACCTAGTGATAACTGGAATTAAAGTCAATCTTGCTAAAATATATGGCCCCCTTGAGCTGGTTAAGAGGGTCATCAACCAGTGGGATTAGATACCTATTCCAGAAAATGATCTTATTCAATGCCTGATAGTCAATACAGAGTCTCTAGGTCCCATTCTTATTCTATACTAACATGATTGAGCTCCCACATGGTGATGAACTTGGCCAGATGTGCCCTTTCTACATCACCTCCAGAATATTCCTTTTGATTTCATCATTCTCCAAAAAAGAGTGTTGATAGATTGGCCAATTTGGTAGCGGCACTCTTGAGATCAGATCGATGGAGTGATTGACCTGAAAGTGTAGGGTTACCCCTGTGGGTGAGGTGAAAATGTCCTTGTATTCCTCCATGAAATTGTCCATCAACTATTGTTGTGCATAGAAGCCCTGACTAGAGGCCGTGTATGTGGCCACAATATTCTTCTTTCCTTGAGAGCGAATCATAAGGAAGACAAATTTTCTGGTTTAGGAAATGATCTTATTGCATTTCTTCATAAAGACTAAAGAGATGATGGTAGGTGGTGCTAGCTCTGGTATCATGTATAAGCTATTTACAAAATAAATAATAATGGCACGAGGCCTAAACTCATACACAACATGACACTTCCACAAGTATGGTTGGCCTAATAATACATCATAAAATTCAAGAGGAGCAGCATCACACAGTACCTCATATGTGAGGGGCTTGATGTTGTAGGGAAGGGGATATTGATGGTTGACATGAAGATCTCATTCTTGGTAAAGCCACTGGATGTTGTAGGGATTATTGTGTGGTTTGGTCGGTAGGCCCAACCGCTTCATGACCTCTATTGATATGAGGTTATTTTGGCTTATGTTTTCGACAATGAATTGTGGCAGAGAACCCTTCAACCACATCTATGATTTGAAGATCCGCTCCCCCTCCTTTGGATGATCGAGATCAATATTTTGGACCTTGGTGGTGGCAAAAGTGGCACTAGGCTCCACATCAATAATATGCTTCCCTTTTTCATTCCCCTTGTTGGGTTTTTGACTTAGAGCCAGAACATGCATATGATTCAAAAGCTTTCATCTCAGCCACCAGTGACTCCTTGCCTCAACACTCACTTGTGTTGTGAGTGGGGCTCTTATGAAACTCACACCATTTCCATGTCTCCTTCTTCTTCTTTATGGTGTGGTTATTTTCTTGTAGCTTCGACTGTTTGTCCTGGGTCACCCCGACTTAGCTTCATCCTTTGTTGTATGGTTTGGGGGCACCTTCCATTGCTTTGGATTTGCAGATCCAAAGCCTTGCTTCCTCTATTTAAATATATCCTCAATCTTGACAAAATATCGATAGGAGGTGAAAAGTGAGGAGATGTCCAAGAACTCCATCTTTTCATGGATGTACTTCTATAGACCTTTGTCGTACTTGAGTACCAAATGCCCCTCAAAACCCTTGATACACAAATTCGTACAAAGGGTATTAAAAATATTTGTGAACTCTAGCACATCTTCCTTCCTTCCTTGTCACGACATGGTCCACTTTATGTATTTATCTTGATAGCTCCTGACAGGGTAATATTATTACTTGATTGCGTATTAGAAAGAATTCCAAGTGGGTGTGGTTGAAAACAATGAGGGTTCCCTCTCATCCTTCTCTTCACAGTATGTTTCCCACTATTCCTTGACATGGGGGGTGACTTTCAGGAGTGAAAAAGAAATATTTTCCCAATTGGAAAAGTCATGAACCAAAAAATATCCTTCCAACATATTTAAACATCTATCTATGATGTCTGCATCTATCTGGCCTTCAAATATCGGAATGTAAAATTTGACTTGTATCTTAAAGGGAGTGGCACCTCAAGAGTGGTTGTTGGATGAAGATGCATCACCTATGGGTAGTCGCCGAAGGATCTTAGCAAAGTTATCCATAATGACGTTCCTTTGTCACTTGAGGGCTTCCTCGAGCAATATTTCGAAAGGATATCCTGCTCCCTCATCTTTCTTTTCTTTCTTTTCTTTGGTGTCAACCACTCAACAATGTCTGATGTGTCCAGTAATGGGGGAAAGTATGGCTACATCTAGTCCACATTGAATACTAGGTGTAGGTTAAGGAATGATGGAATGTTCAGCTCAAAATAATTATCTCCTAAAACAATAGTGATGGTGTAATGCCCATATCAAAACGGGCGAAGCTTGTAGTAGGCCCCACCAATGTGCTCCTTCTGCAAATTTAACCAAACTTTATGGCCCACTTGAAACTTGTGTGGCACCCGATGCTAGTCATGATGTTGTTTGCACTTAGCATTTTCTCTGTCTGATATGTCCTGTACCTATTGGAGGATGTGCTAAATGCGCTCAATGAAGTTCTTAACTCTGTCAACTTCAGACTGGAAATGAGCCAAATCTACCTGAGTAGCTTCAAGTGGTATGGCAACATCAATGGGACATAATCACTGGAATCCTAGTCCCACCTAAAAGGATATGTGGTTAGTTGAGTTATGGAGAGCTATTTTGTAGATGTGTTGGACATAGGGGAGGATTTTAACCCATGTTCCTAGATGTTTTGACCTGTACATGCACATGATATGCATGATCATCTTGTTGATTACCTCTATCTGGCCATCAATTTGGGGGTGGAAGGCTGCAGACTTAGTTATATTGGTATCCAACAACAACCAGAGGCTTGAAAAAAATGCACATAGGAACCTGCAGCCCTGATCTGAGATAATGGACTGCGGGATCCCAAAGTGTACCCACACTTTTTCAAAGAATAGTTTGGTAGTGGCTTTTTTTATGATACTCTTTTTGCAGGCTGCCAGAATGACCATCTTGGAGAATCTGTTGACGACCACAAAAAAAAGTCATGCCATTCTTGGTAGAAGGAAGGCCTAACATGTAATGCATGGAGATGTATTCCCAGGGCCGGCTAAGAGTAGGCAGAGGAGTATGCAAGTCTTTATTCTTGATTGTATGAATGGAAAAGGAGAAGGAAGTGCAATATCTGATGTACTTCCCAACATATTGTCAAAGGTTTTTCCAATAAAAATATTTCTGTAGCACTGCCACTTTCATTTTTATCCCAAAATCTCCAGCGCCTCAATTGTAGTGTGCCTCCCCAATAGTCTTGCACGCTTGCTTGAAGGAACACAAAGGTGTCCCAGGCGGCATAAAAACACGTCTTGGAGGTGAAAGTTTGGCACTTATTTGCCTTCCAAAAGCATCTGATATGTGGTGCCGAATTTTGGATCAGTATTGTAAAGATATGGCCATTCCAAAGTTTCGTGTCCACAAGAGTCGAGAGAGTGGTCAACGCCATGACCGACGATCGACTGAGGCAGTGTGTAACATTATTGGTGCTTCCCTTCTTGTACTTAATGTTCAAATGGAACTGTTACACTAGAGAGGGCAATATGACTGGAGTGGGAAAAATATATTATGCTAGGTATGTTCAGCTCTAGGGTTTTTAAAATTAGGGTTTTGCTGGATCAAGAGTGAAAATCAGGGAACTAGGTCAAAAGATTAAAGGTTTCAATTGCAAAGATATAAAGAAGAAGGGTAGGTATGCCATTGTGATACTTTGGGGTTATGTCAATGTAGTGTAGGGTGGAAAAGAAAATATCAAAATGAGCATGGTAAGCATGAATTCATTTATTAGCCGATAGGTGACATAAACATGAAATTTCTAACAAAAAAAACTTAAACTTAAGAATTTTGTTTAAAACCTCTTAGGAAAATCACTGAAAAGAATAAATATGGAAAGAACATGAAATTATCATTCATATAAAACTATAACAGAGAGAAAAAATTATCACAAACTCACAACACAAGAATTTCTGAATAATAGCTGCAACTGACCTTTGATTTCCTGTAAAAAAGATAATTGAATACAAGCTCCAAGAGTTCTACTCACTAATGTCCAGCCTTGAATTTGGCTAAAAACTAGATACAAATATACCAAATCCCTCTCTTAGAGTTGATTCCTTTAGTTTAGGAACCAATCACATGAATTTCTCAACAAACCCTAATGTCTAGGGAGGTTAAAACAAATCCTCCTTTTAAACTTTGACTAAACTACTCCTCATAAAAGAGGCCTGAAATTACATGAAATTTACTCTAACAAGATTATTTACCTCCTATTACATCATTTCAACTCATAGAAGAAGAATTATATCATAAAAATTCAAACTGGAGTGAACAAACTGAGAAAAGTGAGTTCCAGACAAAAACGTAGTGAATCGCCTGAAAATGCAGCGTGCTTGGAGAAAATGTAGCGTGCATCTTGAAAGACACTTTTGGAGGGGTTTTGCTGCTCCAAATTTACCTCATGATAGCTCATTGGAAATATCTGCCTGTCTATTACCCAATAGAGTCCTCAAGCACTCAAAACGACTGATTCTTGGCCTCCAAAACTTAATTCTCCCACAACTACTCCAAAAACATAGCGTGCTGCTCAAAAAGAGGGCATAAAGGTGTTTTTAGGAATTGTTTTGACTTTTTCAACTGCCAGATCATGTTTTTGTAGAAGTTTGTTTTGCTAGGATTTATGTAGAGGTCAAAAGGAATCCATAACACTAAGCCATTTATCAAATAGAGGCCCCCAACAAAAATGTAGCGTGGGCCACGCTACCTTTTCTAGCCAAAACCTGCTAAAATTTGGAAAAATGCTCAAAAATTCAAAAATTTACAAAAATTGCTAAAAATTTACTCCATCGACCCTTTGAAAGATAATCAAACTATCAAGGATGCATTAATAATAAATTCCAAGTTATCCTTCTTCTTGAGATTCTTTAGGATTTTCTTGAGTTTTTCCTTCATGCTCTTAACCCTATTTTGACAAATCTTGTTCTAGGTGTAGTAATGCCTAGTCATGTGCCTTTGCAAGTTGGTAGCTTTGTTGGCCATTTCAAGGAGTTTGCCCAAGTGGAAATTAACTTTATCCAGCAAATACTCCCTATTTTTCTCAAAATTTTGTTCAATGGATTTGTTAATGTCTTGCTGCTCCAAAGATGTAGATGGCTCACTCATTTGGTATCATTTCCTCTTCACGCCCTTTGTTCTAGGCCTCTTTAGCTTGACTTGAACTTCAGTGTCCTCCATTTTCTCTAAACCAATGACTTTCATACCTTTTTCTAGCTCATCCTCTACACCCATTCTAGGTTTTAACATTAACATTTGATTCTCTTTGAGTTTCATATTTTCCTACTGCAAAAATGAAATCATGTAGTTGGCTTTAGCTAAATCAACTTTCAAACCTCTAATCTCAACCTCTTTCTCCATGACCAGCTGCTTCAATGATTTTCCATGTTTTTCATTAATATGATCATGGAATGATGTCTCATGGTGATGTGGAGATGCTTCCTGTCCACTGAAGTAGGCTTGGCCCTTTCCTCTTCTGTAGGAGCAAACACAAGCCTCTTCCCTCTGATGTAGGCCTGAGTGATTTCTACACTAGGCATCTTCTTCACTGAAACTCTACTAGAAGAGCCAACCTCCGTTGGTTTGGATGATGCTGGTGGTGTACTGTGTCTAGTAGGCTGACTAGTAGAAGGCATAAATATTGTGGATTGCATGAAGGTTTCCCAAGAGACATTCCTTTGTTCAAGCTGGTGTAGGACAATAATTTTAATTAAAGCATGGTGGTAGAGACTAGCTTGGTGATCACCCTTTCTGTTTTGAACTTTCTTTTCCATCTTAACTAAATTTTTGTAAAGGTAGTGAGGTAGGTTGAGAGGCTTTACACCGGTGCAGTGCATCAACAATCTGGTATGATACTTATACATTGCTCAAATCCTACCCTCACATGTAAAATATTTCATGATGAACTTCATTAATGGAGAAAACTTTTTAAGCAACAGTCAAAAAGGAAAAACACTCTTGGGAACTTCTTTGTAGTGAATTTTGATGAAAGCCTTGTAATTTGAAGAGTCCCAATATGATTTTTTGAACCACTTTTCCCCATTGTTTGGTATCCATGTGGTAACAACTATTGTCTCTGATGAAATGACAAAGTCCAACCCTACAATATTGACCTTATCTCCTCTAAATTTTGTGGAAAATAGGATGGTTAGTTTAACATGATAAACCACTTGTGGGATTTTCTCACAAAACCCTAGGCAACCAACATTATGGAAATATTGCTTAGCAAATGGTGAGGAGACCAACTCCTGAGTGAACCATACTTGTCCTCCCTCGTTATAGGTTTTCTTTTAGTTTCCACGTTCAAATTTTGCACAACAAACTAGGTTATGAGGAATGGAAAAAAACAAAGTTTTAATTAGGGAAAGTGGGGATTTAGGTTTTGTAATTTGAAGTGAGGGGGAAGAGGAGCTAGGGAGGGAATTAAGGAATGGGAAAATTTTTGGAGGTGGATAGGGTTCTTAGGGATCTTAAGGAAGTGAGAAATAGGACAGGGAGTGATGGGAAGGATAGAACATAATTTTTACACAGTCCACGCTACCTTTTTTGCTGAAAATGTAGCTTCCAGATGACAACGTAGTGAGCATGGTAAAAACACAGCATGAGAGTTTGATATGCACAATAAAAGTGAGATTCAATGTTGAATGAGTCTTTTGGGCTATGGATGATCAATTGGATTATTTTTTACATGTGAATGATGAAATCAAATGTTTGGAATGTCTTTAAGACTTACAAAACACCTTTTCTTGTATATGTCAAAGGATGACAATATACCCTTCCTTGTGCAGTAATATTTTCATAAATGTTGCTTGATACCTTTTATTACCTTTATTTCCTAACATGCTATCTCCCTTAGTGTGAAAAATTAAGACACATAACTATGATGGCTCTTTGCTTTGAATTTGGACATAGTAATGACAACACCAGTGGAAGCCCTAGACCAAGACTTATATGCTAACACTTCAACTGATCCGAGACCAAAAATGACATGATCATGAAAGCTAATGAGAACCATGATTACTGATGGGAGTAGCATTGACCTAGACTCAACAACCAATTCTCAAGTTTTTTTATTTGAAGACCTATTGAAACCATAAAAAATTTGACCTAAGACCCTAGCGAAAACTTTGAAAGAGCATATTTGATCACTTGTGACTGACATGCAATAACATTGGCTCCAGCTGGGGATGGCAACTCCTTTAGGAGGTGTCATGAACACTGTAGACCAGGTAGCCTTATCCATTGGGCATGGAGGCAAAAAACAAAAAGACCAAACTCAAAACTGAAAACTGACCGACAAACTGAACTGACTTGACACGCTGTAAAAAATGACTTAACTCTAAAACTAACTACTCACTGAACTTACTTATGGCAGCAGATCATCAAGATCTTAGGGCCTTCACCTCGGGCTTCAAATCGCGATGATATATATAACAATGTAGACCAGGTAGCATGGAGTCAAAAAACAAAAAGCCCAAACTCAAAACTGAAAATTGACCGACAAACTGAACTGACTTGACACACTGTAAAAACTGACTTAACTCTAAAACTAACTACTGAATGAACTTACCTATGGCAGCAGATCATCAAGATCTTAGGGACTTCACCTCGGGCTTCTATATATATCATCGCGATTTGAGGCCCGAGGTGAAGGCCCTAAGATCTCGATGATCTGCTGCCATAAGTAAGTTCAGTGAGTAGTTAGTTTTAGAATTAAATCAGTTTTTACGGTGTGTCAAGTCAGTTCAGTTTGTCGGTCAGTTTTCAGTATTGAGTTTGTTCTTTTTGTTTTTTGACTCCATGCCTAATGGATAAGGCTACCTGGTCTACAATCAATCATGTGAAATGATCCCTTCAATGTAACTAATCAAACAAATAGCTACTTAAATGAATCCTGCTCACAGTTTCCTTGAGCAAGTAGAAAAAAAAAAAACTAGGCAACTCCAAGTATCGACTGAAAATGTGCTCATGATCCATAAATACAAGAAAATCCATCTTCCCTGTTGATTGTAGCAAATTAGTGTAAGGATCCTTAAAAATTTGAAATGTTACCTTGTCTTCGAATATAGCAAAAATACAAGTACTCCTCTCATTTCAATGTGAAGTAATACTTGGTTGTTGATCCATAGCAAGGCATAGGGAAGCATGAATTTCTGCTACCTGAGTGTTGGCTGTAAATTCCTCAAGCATGAGAAACTTTGATTCTATTTTTTGCATATTGTCTATCTTAGGCTACTACTCTTCCAATTCATAGTCTAAAACTTTCTTAAACAGAAAACATTCTTCAAGATTATTAAACATGCCAACCCTAGCCTCTTAATGAAAGAAAATAGTCCCTGTTCGCTGATCTCCTTGCAAGAAATTTATATCACAAATTTTCTTACCCACAACAAGTTTTTGTATAGTTTCATCTGTCTCATGATTTTCATCATTTAAACCCAGATTTTCATTTTCAATAATGGAAGAAATTTCACTCACACATTCTTGACTGTGTGAACATTGCGAACCTACCTTAACTTGGGTTGTAACATGGCTTTTTAGGAGTTGATCAATTTCATATTCAGACAGAGGAGAAAACTAAGTTTTATAGAAATCAACATTGGCTTGGTGATTATTTCTGCCATAATTACATTGCCTGAAACCTCTACACATGCCAATTCAAAATTATGATTTGCACGAATCTGCCCTTGGAATAGTGTTTCAGAAAATGGATGAGCAAGAGAAACATATATGTCGTGAATGTCTAGAGATTTTTTTTCATGAATTTCATCAAAAACCTCATCTTGGTCTTCACAAGCATGATCTTTAAATAAAAACCTAGAGAAGGAAGAATTTGGAAAAACAAGTGAATAACTATCTTCATACCTTTCATCCAAAAGACAAGGTTTTATGCTCCTGGGAAACTTTAAATGTAGCAATCTCTTCGAGTATATTTGATTCCTCATGTGCTTCAATAGGAATATTATCAATTTGACTGTCACATAAATGGAGGAAAACAACTTTGTGTTCATTAATTCCTTGCAAAAGTAGATGATGATCACCATAAGGTAGTTTACTGCTTAAGTTTCCTGTACATGCAATTTCAGAATTTTGACTTGGACCAATTTTTTATTGATTGTTACGATGAAAATATGTTTCATCTTCAAGAAACGATGGAGTTAATATGTGGTGTGAATTATCCTTTGTATCAAAGAAGTTAATCTCTATTATTTTATGTTGGGAAGAATATTCATAAAGGGCCTCTACGATATCATAATCTATACACTCTTCATCACCCAAATCCTCTTCAAGTTATTGGATGAAATATTCAAAGGATTCGCAACAATTTTCAAACATAAAAAAAGAATGATGAGATTTTCCATAAAAATCAAAGAATTTTGTGTAGAAATCTTTAAGAGACTATAAGATACCTGGGTTTAACCCTTCATACAATGATCTTGCTTTCCCTTCCAGGGTAGCCATAAACATTTTCATCTAATTACAATCCTCATAAAAACTGATTCCAAGCTTATGTATATGCCAATGAAACTTTATTAGATGCAGAATAGCCTCATCCTCGTTTCCCTCTATAAATTTGGGAATATCAGTTTTCCAATCTATGTAAGGAATTTGGTTCAGAACACCAGGAATATGAACTCTATTCATAGGAGCATACCTTCAAGCAGTTGAATCCATATTTAAAATAGTTAATTCACCAAGAATTTTTCCAAACTACTGGTTTTTGAACAATGGAGTTGCCATGAAAATTATAAACCTTTGGATTCTTCGACATTGGAATCGTCAGGGGAAAGATGCACAACCTTTCTTGTGTCTGATCACTATTCACGATCGACAAATCAGATATGATCCTTGTCATTCTTTCCAAGGGAAGATATGGTCTTGCATTCCCCGGCAACAACACCAAAATGTTATCCTCCACAATATCCCAAGGCTGAGAAAGAAGATCGAATGAGGTAATCTCAAAGCGCTTCGGGTTCAACAGCTAGCCCTACTAAAGAGAGAGATCTCTCTATAAATATCATAGCCAAACATGACTAGAGTGGGAAAAAGATATTAGGCTAGGTATGTTCAGCTCTAGGGTTTTGAAATTTAGTGTTTTTCTCGATCAAGAGTGAAAATTAGGGAAATAGGTCAAAATATCAAAGGTTTCAGTTACAAGATATATAAAGGAGAAGGGTAATTATGCCTTTGCGATACTTTGGGGTTTTGTCGATGTAGTGTAGGATGGAAAAGAAAAGATGAAAATGAGCATGGCAAGCATCAATTGACTTATCAGAAGATAGGTAACATAAACATTAAAATTCCTAACAAAATAGAGCTTAAACTTAAGAATTATGTTTAAAACCTCTTAGGAAAATCAATGAAAAGCATAGATATGGAAAGAAGATGAAATTATCATTCATTTAAAACTATAACAGAGAGAAAACATTATCACAAACTCACAACACAAGAATTCTTGAATAACAGCTGCAACTATCCTTTGATTTCCTGTAAAAAAGATAATTGAATACAAGCTCCAAGAGTTCTACTCACTAATGTCCAACCCTGAATCTGACTGAAAAATAGAATCAAATAGACCAAATAACCGTTTCCCCTCTCTCAGGTTTGAATCCTTTAGTGTAGGAATTGATCACATGAATTTATCAACAAATCCTATTGTCTAGGGAGGTTAAAGCAAATCCTCCTTTTAAACTTTAACTAAACTGCTCCTCATAAATGAGGCCTAAAATTACAAGAAAATTACTCTAACGAGCTTATTTACCTCCTATTACATCATTTCAACTCATAAAAGAAGGATTACATCAGAAAAAGTTGAACTAGACCAAGAAAAGTAAGAAAAGTGAGTTCCAGGCAAAAACGTAGTAAATTTCCCGAAAATGTAGTGTGCTTGGAGAAAATGTAGCGTGCAACTTGAAAGAGACTTTTGGAAGGGTTTCTGTGCTCCAAATTAAGCTCATGATAGCTCACTGGAAATATTTGTCTGTCTATTACACCATAGAGTCCTCAAGAACTGAAAAAGGACTAATTCTATCTATCCAAAACTCAATTCTCCCACAACTACTCCAAAAACGTAGCATGTTGCTCAAAAAGAGGGCATAAAGGTGTTTTAAGGCACTTTTTTGAGTTTTTGACCTGCCAGATCATGCTATAGTGGAAGTCTGGTTTGCTAGGATTGATGTAGACGTCAAAATTCATCCATAACACTAAGCAATTTTTCAAATAGAGGCCCCCAACAAAAACATAGTGTGGGCCACGCTACCTTTTATGGCCAAAACCTAATAAAAATTGGAAAAATGCCCAAAAATTCAAAAATATACCAAAATTGCTCAAAATTTGCTCCATTGACCCTCTGAAAGATAAGTCAAACTATCAAGGATGCATTAACAAGCAATTCCAAGTTATCCTTATTCTTTAGCTTCTTTAGGATTTTCTTGAGTTTTGTATTCATGCTCTTAACCCTAATTTGAAAAATCTTGTTCTAGCTGTAGCAATGCCTAGCCATGTGCCTTTGCAATTTGGTGGCCCTGTTGGTCCTTTCAAGGAGTTTCTCCAAGTGGCAATTAACTTTATCCAACAAATACTCCCTATTTTTCTAAAAAAAAAAAAAATTCAATGGATTTGTTAATGTCTTGCTGCTCCAAAGGTGTAGATGGCTCACTCATTTGGTCTCCTTTCCTCTTCATGCCCTTGGTTCTAGGTTTCTTTAGCTTGACTTGAACTTCAGTGTCCTCCATTTTCACTAAACCAATGACTTTCTTACCTTTTCCTCGCTCATCCTCTACACCCGTTCTAGGCTTTGACATTAGCATTCGATTCACTTTGATTTGCCTATTTTCTTAATGCAAAAATGAAATCATGTAATTGGATTTAGCCAAATCATCTTTCAAACCTCTAATTTTAGCCTCTTTCTCGACGACCAGCTGATTCAATGAATTTCCTTGTTTTTCATTAATATGCTCATGGAATGATGTCTCATGGTGATGCAGAGATTCTCCCCTGTCAACTGAAGTAGGCTTGGCCCTTTCCTCTTCTTTAGGAGCAAACACAAGCCTCTTCCCTCTGATGTAGGTCTGAGTGATTTCTGCCACATGTGGATTCTTCACTAAAACTCTGGTAGATGAGCCAAACTCCCTTGGTTTGGATGATGCTGGTGGTGTATTGTGGCTAGTAGCCTGACTAGTAGAAGACATAAATACAATGGACTACATGAAGGTTTCCCAAGAGATGTTCCTTTGTTCAAGATGGTGTAGGACAATGATTTTAATTAAAGAATGGTGGTAGAGAGTATCTTGGTGATCACCCTTTCTATTTTTCACTTTCTTTGCCATCTTAACTAAATTTCTGTAAAGGTAGTGAGGTAGGTTGAGAGGCTTTACACTGGTGAAGTGCACCAACAATCTGATATGATACTTATACACTGTTGAAAACCTTCCCTCACATGTAAAAAATTTCATGATGAACTTCGTTAATGGAGAAAATTTTTCAAGAAATAGTCCAAAAGGAAAAAAACTCTTGGGAACCTCTTTGTAGTGAATTTTGATGAAAGCCTTGTAATTTGAGGTGTCCAAATCTGAGATTTTGAACAACTTTTCCCCACTGTTTGGTATCCCTGTGGTAGTAGCTATTGTCTCTGATGAAATGATGAAGTCCATCCCTGCAATATTGACCTTATCTCCTCTAAGGTTTGTGGCCAACAGGCTAGTCAGTTTAGCATGATAACCCACTTATTGGATTTTCTCACATAACCCTAGGAAACCAGCATTATGGAGACACTGCTTAGCAAATGGTGAGGAGATCAAATCCTGAGTGGTTAGGCGTTTAAACCTTGACACTTGTCCTCCCTTGTTGTAGGTTTTGTTTTCAGTTTACATGCTCAAATGTGGCACAACAAACTAGGTTATGAGGAATGGAAAAAAACAAAGTTTTAATTAGGGAAACTGGGGATTTAGGTTTTGTAATTTGAAGTGAGGGAAAAAAGGATTTAGGTAGGGAATTACGCAATGGGAAAAAATTGGGTGGTGGGTAGGGGTATTAGGAACCTTATGGAAGTGAGAAATAGGATACAAAGTGATGGGAAGGGCGACAAATAATTTTTACACAGACCACGCTACCCTTCTTGTTGAAAACGTAGCGAGCAAGGTAAAAACATAGCATGAGAGTTTGAGATGCACAATAAGAGTGAGATTCGATGTTGAATGAGTCTTTTGGGCTATGGATTATCAATTGGAGTCTTTTGTACATGTGAATGATGAAAATAAATGTTTTAAATGTCTTTAAAACTTACAAAAACACCTTTTCTTGTATATGTCAAAGGATGACAATATACCCTTCCTTTTGCAGTAATATCTTCATAAATGTTTCTTGATACCTTTTGTTACCTTTATTTCCTAAAATTCTATCTCCCTTTGTGTGAATACTTAAGACACATAACAATAATGTCTCTTTTCTTTGAATTTGGATATAGTACTAATAACATCGGTGGAAACCCTAGACCAAGACTTATATGCTGACACTTCAATTGATTCGAGACCAACAATGACATGAACATGACAACTAATGAGAACCATGATCACTGAAGGGAGTAGCACTAACCTAGACTCAAAAACCAATGATCAAATTTTTTTATTTGAATACCTATTGAAACCATAAAAAAATTTGACCTAAGACCCTAACAAAAACTTTGAAAGAGCATATTTGATCACTGGTGACTAATATGAATGATAGGCACTAACACGAAGGAAACCTGACTGGAGGTTGTGGATGTGGCCAAAATATTCCTCTTGAACTAAGGGAAAATCATAAGGAAGAAAAATTTCCTGGTCTTCAAAATGATCTTATTGCATTTTTTAGCAGAGATCAAAGAGATGGTAGTAGGTGGTGCTATCTCCGGTATCCTGTATAACTTATTACCAAAAGGAATCATAACAGTACGAGGCCTAGGCTCATACATAGCATGAGACTTCCAAAAGTATGGTTGGCCTAATAATACATCAAAAACTTCAAGAGGAGCAACATCACATAACACCTTATATGTAAAGGGATTGATGTTGTAGGGAAGGCAACGCTACTCGTTGATGTGGAGATCTCTTTCTTGGTGAAGCCACCCGCTGTTGTAAAATTGCTTGTGTGGTGTGGTCGGTAGGCCTAACCTCTTCATGACCTTTGTTGATATGAGGTTCTTTTGGCTTCCTCTGTCGACAATGAAATGCAGTGGAGAACCCTTCACCCACATCTATGAGTGAAAGAGTCGCTCCCCCTCCTCAGGATATTTGGGCTCAATCTTATGGATATTTGTGGTGGAAATGGTGGCACTAGGCTCTGCATCAATAATATGCTTCCATTTTTCATTCCCCTTGTTTGGTTTTGACTCAAAGTTGGAACATGCATCTGATTTGAAAGCTTTTAGCTCAGCCATTAGTGACTGCTTGGCTTGACACTCACTTGTGTTCTGAGTGTGGCTCTTATGGAACTCACACCATTTCCTTGTGTCCTTTTTCATCTTCATGGTGTTTTTCTTTGCTTGTGGCTTTGGTGGGTTGTATTGGGTCTCCCTATCTTGTGCTTGTCCTTTTTTTTGCGGTTTGGCGTGCCTTTCACTTGCTTTGGATTCATAGATCTAAAGTCTTGCCTCTTCTGTTTAAATTTTTACTTGATCTTGACAACATATCGATAAAAAACTCCAAGCGAGGAGATGTCTAGGAACTCCATCTCGTCATGGTTGTACTTGAATACCAAATTCCCCATAGAATCCTTAATACCCAACTTCGTGCGAAGGGTATGGAAAATATTTGTGAACTCCGACACGTCTTGGTCCCTTCCTTGTTGCAGCGTGGTCCACTTTATGTATTTATCTTCATAGCTCCTGACAGGGTAATATTGTTCCTTGATGGAATCTCATAAATAAATCCAAGTGGGTGTGGCTAAAAAAAATGAGGGTTCCCTTTTGTTTTTCTCTTCATATTAGGTTTCCCACTAGTCCTTGACATGGGGGTCATCTTTGTGGGAGTACAAAAGTAATCTTTTCCTGATTGGAAAAGTCATGAACTAAAAAATATCCTTCCAACAGATTTAAACATCTATTTATGACATTTGCATCTATGTAGCCTTCAAATATGGGAATGTCAAAATTGACTTGTACCTTAAAGGGAGTGGCACCTCCAGAGTGGTTGCTGGATGAAGATGTGTCGCCTGTTGGTAGCCTCCGAAGGATCTAGGAAAAGTTATTCATCATCACGTTCCTCTATCGCTCAAGAGCTTTCTTGAGAAATATTTTGAAAGGATATCCTACTCCCTCGTCTTTCTTTTCTTCCGCCATGGGAGGTCGTCAAGGTTTGTGATGCTGGTATTGCAAAGGTTCAACCAGTTCGAGCCCTAACTCCTTATACCCTAAAGTCGTTGGGGACATGTAAAGAAAAACAAAGAAAGAGAAGACCTCTCTGGTATCACTGATCCCTCTGATCCAGAATTATGCAGGAACGCAACATAATACATATAAAAACATAAACATCAAGATGCAGTAGAAATAAAACTTGATTTCAATAATATCAAAGAACTGATATATGCTTACATATAGAATGACAATAAACTAGCTTGGGGGATGGTGGCTTATCTCTAAGAAGAGATGTGGTTGCTACATACCTTTGAAATATGTTACAATGAGGCTCAAAGGCCTATTTATTTTTGAGAAACAATGGAAAACCCTAAACATCCAAAAACCTAACCATAGGAGATGAAGTGCCAAAACTGTGGGCCTCACTGGGGTAAGTTAGTACATCAACTTCTCAGGGTCGTAAATTTGGCATACGATCTCCGTTTGACACGCATGATACCTCATTAGAAATATATATCCAAGGAATACCAATTTCGATTGAAAATTTTGCAAAATAGTGTCATGTTTTCCTTTTTACCAAAAAAACATCGTTTAGGGCCTCAAAAATGACTCCAGGAGATTAAGACCCAAAGAATTGCCAAAAATGGAATAGGTGGGTGGCCAATAATGTCCACCTAGATCATTAGTGGTGACAAAATTAGTAAATTAGTGGTTGTAGTTATTTTAGAATTTTGATTTATAATATAATGGATTAGGTATTAAGGGGTTTGTGGTATTGGAGTGGTGTTAATGAGTTAGTGGTTTATAATCTCCTCTAATGAAGTCAAAAATTGATTTCAAAAGGGTCTTATAAGTTATGAGAGGAAGTATGTTTCCTCATTGTCATTTAAACTTATCATTTCATTATTATTTTCCTATGGTGTAATAGTTTTAGAAAAAAATATTTTATTTCGAGAGTTCATGAATAATACTCCTTGTTATGTAATGGAAATATCCATTAGGCTAAAATCTTAGTTTTTATAAAGATGTTGCATTATTATGTAGAGGATATAATAGTAGAATGAAAGAATGCATGTTTTTTGTATTTGGAGACACCTTTTGTTTGTTGTATTTGGAGACACAGTTACTAAGAGACGATGATCGTGATATGCAGATGTGGCACCCACACACCCTGTGGGATATTCTCCTTTGAGGAGACATGTACCACTTGTCCTGATCCCAACAGTATTGGTGGAAGAGGTGGAGGATGAGGATGAGGATCTAACGGAATTCACATGGAATGTCGAGGATTTGACATTGGGAGTTCCTTCGAGGAGCATGGCTAACACCCCTCGACATATGCAGTGGCACACTGTAGGGGTCCCTTCATCACATTGTTGAGGCCTTCTTTGCTTCATTCTAAATGCGATGTTATGTTACCATGAGCACCACTGAGTGGGGGAAGTAGCACATGGTTGTGTAGTTTTGGATGTATCTACATATGTATGGCATGGTAGCCAAGGCCTCAGTTTCTCAGTTTTTGAACTATGTACCCAAACTTTTTGATATAATAAAATAATGAATTTTATGTGTTTGTCTACTATGTATGTATAATGGATCTTTAATGGTTCATGTGAATGGCTTAAAATTTATGAATGTGACAAATTCTAATCTAAAACATAATTAGCTAATGAATCAGCCAATCAATTTTGGTTTTGAGGAATATGAACATAATCGATATAATCCAATAAATGCTCCAAGATACGTACCCTCAAAAAGTAGCATAAAAGATTTGGTTCCTTACAGAATAGAGATGGTTGAGCTGAGATTCAAGCTAAACAACTAGGTGGCATATGCCAAGAAGAATAGCCTTGGTAAAGAGCTCAATAATGACACTATATTCAGTCATGTTGTTTGTGACAGGGAGAGGAAAAATACCCCTAGAACTCATACACTCATCAATGGGTGAAAAGAGAACCCAAGCGAAAGAAGCAACATTCTGAGTGTAACGGCTTGCACCATCTGCAAAGCCTCTATAAGGAAGTGAGGGTGTTGACATATGTGCGTCAAAGACTAAACACATGAATTACACATAGAAACTAGGAAAAATGCTAATTACAGGAAAAAATAAACTTATCACACACATACACACTTATATAGAATATGTACAAGCGTAACTCAATCTAGTAGGTCATGTAAAAGTATGGCCATACCTGAACATAGGCCATGGGAGTCTATGTGAAAACTCATGGGAGAAAAATACCATATGGTTCATGAGTGTAGAGCCATGCCAAATGAAGTCAAACCACCCAACCCGAAAATGTTGACCATACTTGGGGCAGTCCAACATTGTCATATTTTGAAAATTATCTTGAGGACATAAGGGAGGATCAAGACATAAATATGGTACAATCATATCGTCAACAAGTGGTGAGGAGTTGGACAATTTGTCGACAAGTTTGATAGTAGAATCCCAAAACTTGACTCAGTCCATGGGTGGAAATTCCAAGGAACACTGGGAAGGTGCCCTGTGAGTCAATTCAAGATTTAAAGTGTTAATATATACTCATTCCATATTAGGAATATTAAAGGCATGAAGAGGTTTAATCTCCCTAATATGATCAATATGTGAATCCATTACCTCTAAGATGAATTTTCAAGAAGAATACTTTCCATCAAGGGAATCACGTGGAACAAGAAAAATGATGACCCATGTGGGAAAAGGAACCTAATCATATTCCATATTGGGATGGAGTTTCTAACCAACATCAGAAGTAACTGAAACGACTGCCAGAGAGGAAATATATTCCACAATAGGTGGCGAAGGATGCTCACTAGCTTGATCAACTTGCAGAAGAGCAAGAGGCACCACCCAAGGATTAGGATGTCTATGGGGTCCAAAGCGCTAGAAGAGATAATCTGGAAACTAGTAGTGGTAGGAGTAGATGGAGTGTTGAGTGGAAGGAGATGAGGAAAAACTTCCATAAGAGAGGAAATTTTAAAGAGTCCAGCTCCAACACTCTGAAATTGGCTAGGGTAATCTCCCATGAGTGGTATCAAATTCCCTATGGTGGAAATCTTGGTTGATGACATGCAATAGTCAATCTGATCGATAGCGACAATTTTTCCTTCATGAGGAAAGAAAAGTAGATGGAAGATAGACAAGACGAATGTCTTCATCACATAAAACCAACTACTCCCAAGGAGTAGGTTGTAATATAATGAGGCGTCGACAACTTCGACATCAACACATACAATTTTCCCTCCTAACTCAATGGAGAAATTTGGATGAACCCCTTTAGGTACAAAGTTGTGACCATCAAAGGCTTGGAGAGTGGTGTTGAATGTGTCAAGCATCAGAGAGCCAAGAGACTTCCAATAAGATACTGACTTAACACATGTGGAAGATCCTTCACCCACTAAACTATGATGAATATTCTTGTGGAAAATCTGCACAATGATTTGAAATGAAATCTGGTGGGAAAGGCAAGGAGTGGATTTGTCGACATTAAAGGTGATGAGAATAGAGTTAGAAATATCGAATCCATGAGTGACAGACAACAAGGCCTTGTGTTGTTGAGGACAACTTTACAAGATCTCCAAGGCAGACATGGGACAAGGAGCCTAGGCAAGATCTTCAACAATACTATAATGTTGAGTGACCCTGGTAGAAGGATTGTGTGTCATCTTACGAAGAAAGCCCTTGGGGGGTGATAGACAAGTTCCACATGCTTATCGAAAGTGAGAGGTCTAGTGGACGTAGGTGGAGGTGGTGAGTCCTTAGAGAGAGAACTCGACTTAGGAACATCATAGGATTTAGCTCGTGTAGTCACATTTACATCTTCCTTATGCATAAAGACAAATGAAATATGGGGGGATGACAAGATGACCCCTCATTGTCCCTTTGTGGAGGTAGAGGAGGTTGAGAAACCATCTATTGTTGAGGTTGTGCAGGGAACAAATGAGTCAAAACAACAGGCTATTGAGTAGATGGTTATGAAAGAATCTTATGGACTTCATCGATTCGAAGGAACTCATGAGAGAGGTGGTTGCCTTGACAAATTTTACAAGGGAACTTGACTTTATGATGACATTCACTGTTTGATTCCGAGGGTTGGTTTTGGATTCTTGAGAATTTTAGTTGTTTTCTTTATTTCTCTCATTATTCTTTTTACCACCAGATTGTTAGTTGTTCTTTGGTTGAGTGGACTTCACCATTAGAACATCGGTGGACTACTCAGGAGAGGGTTCTTTAGCAAAGACAAATGCACTTTATGGGTCTTGAGATTTTATAATCAATTTCCCAAGATGGGAAATAAGTTGACTAATGGAATCAGAAACAAACCTGATCATGCCATCGACATCTGTACTAGGAACAGGTTTGGGAGGGTCAATAGAAGGCCTAAGAGCATACACGACTTTGAATAGATAAGATTCAATTGTTGGGAAGATAAAATAGCTTATTCCTTGATAATAACTTGAAACATGGACACATATTTGGCAAACTGGGGTCGGTGAGAACGAATGAACCATTTACTTAATATTTCATTAGGTAATTTGGTTCTCATTAACCTCTTGTCATGACATCATTCATGAATGTGATAAAAAAATAACATGGTATCATCTTGTTTGAAGTTGGACAATAGGTCAGAGTCGATATCATACCGAGTAGGAAATTGGAAGTGTGTCAAGAAGGTTTGAGCTAGGGAGGCAAAGTCACAGTAGGATGTAGTATCCAAATTGATATACCACTTTGGGGCATCCCCATTTAACATATGTTGGAATAAGATACGTTTAATAGAATCATCCACAGCATAATTTGATGAGCTCCATAAGTGATAGGTGTTAATGTGAGTGGATGGATTCTCGCTAGGCTTCCCTTCAAACTTGGGAATATCCGACGGAAATTTAGTGAGCATGGATGGCAACTGGGGACGATGATGGATGGAGTCATTAGTCAATTTTTCCAATTTCGGTAAATAAGGAGAGGACATGAATGTATTATGGAGTTGAATAAATGGATCATAGGCAGCAGAAACCCTTGACTAACCTTGCGGTCCCCCCATGTAAGGAGTATAATGATGCATTTTTTTGTTAAAGAAAGGGTTCATCCCGACATAAGACTACTGTGGGCCATAATGACTAGTAAATAGATGTTTCCCCCAAGGGTATGTTCCTCTAGAGAGAAAAGGACCCCCAAGAGGATGGCTACTTATGGGGTTGTACCTAGGAGTAAAAGAAGGACCACTTTGTGCAGTAAGACCAACATAAGGAGGATAACCCGTGTGAGAGACGACACTAGCAATGTGGTTGCCCCCAAGTAAGCTAGCCTCTCCAGGAAAAGTACTGGTAGTTGGTGCCCCTCCAAAGAGGAAATTGTACCAAGTTTGTGACATCATAGAAGAAATGTTGCCCCTAGGATGATCATGAACAATTGATGATCCGCACACATATTTCCATAAGTAACCATGCCTAAATGAGGAACATGAACCGTTGGTTGAGCAAAGTTAGGTGAAAAGACTCTTGATCCTACTTGTTGACTAAGCTGAGGCACCATGGTCGGCATAGGAGATGGTGTGGGCATGGAAACATTCAAGAAATTTGCAAGAGCTATAGATGAGATTGGTGGAATGCCCCAAGAAGAAGTGAGAGGTGTGGATAGAGGAGTAGGTATAGCCATGCTAAGAGGTGGTAATGATGACGTGGTAGCAAATACTATCAATGTAGAAGGTAAGGAGGCCTTACACTACATAATAGGATAGATAACTGACAAAGGTATGAAATTATAGGTAGGTGTATAACCGTCAAGGTTTAATTGCAACAACATAGGTCCTAATGGATCAGTCAAGGGTGAATTGGCATGAGGAGTAGAATCAATTGCCAAAGTTTCAATAGAGATCAGATCACTATCAGAAGGACCAAGTATAGACTCAAAGACTATGTGTTGGTATAAGTCTTGAGAACTAACAAACACTCTCCATGCAGGAGTAATAAGTCCACCTCATTTAGGAGGAAAACCGTGAAGATGACATGACTATTGACGAACACATTCAACCAGGGTGATAAACTATAAATTAAACATGATTATCTTGGTGTAAACACCCTAGGGCCAAAAATACAGACTCAAACCAAACAAAACACACTAGAAACGTCCTAGAAGATAGCACACACAAACCATAATATAAAGAAGTTGGCGGTGGAACAGTTATACTAGTGATCTGCTTCCCAGCCCTTTTAGCTGCGAACTTGGCACAAGTTCCCTCACAAAGAAGACGACGCTGACCCTACACCTATGTATGAGCCCTAAGAAGACATGCCACTATGGTCACCATTGACAATAACACAACCTGGGGGGACAGTCATAGGACAAATCCACACACAAGGGTAGGACACTTGAACCCCGAAAGGGATCCAAGACCGAAACCCCCTTGAGAGTTACCTCCCAAGTGGTCTGCAAGTGCTATAGTAAATGGTAATCACATCATTTGTATGCGTGCAAGTTCTGCTATATCACGCCACCCAAAACTAAGTGAAATGGGTCATGTCACCTTGCCTAGCCCAAGTGTGACTTCGTGCTTTACCCTTTTGTGAGGAGGGTTTCCCAGACTGCACTACTGCAAATGGATTTAACTCCCTACTGCAAGTTGCTAAGTTGATTTTATAGTCTTGTAGAAATTAAATCACACTCCTATCTCTAAGACCTTAGCCTAAGCTAGTGTTATTATATTACAAATACAAAAATAAAATACAAATCTATTTGATCTTAATATCATGTTGATTTTAAGTGGTTGTTATTTACACAAGTGGGATGCGATGTGAAACTGAGATGGTGTGAATGACTCTTTGTTAGTCACCCTAATGTAGCTATGTGCAATTTTAATTTTCGCTTCAACGAATGCTAAGTATGGGAGGGTAAGAGTTTTCATAACATACCAATGGCTATTATGATGCAGCTCTCACTAAATATTTTTAAATTCAAAGTATCCCAAATTTTGTGAATTAATGACCCAAAAACAAGCCAAAAGGAAAATCAAAGTAAATGAGAAAAGACCAAAGAAAATTTCCCAAGCAAGAACGTAAAGCACTCCAAAGCATCACAAAATTCCATAAAAAAAACACACTCAAAGCAATCAAACCGAAAGCCAAATGTGAAAGAAGGAAGGCAATGTCAACAAACTAGGGCTATAGAAAAATGGCTCAACTAAGGCAAAAGTTCTACAAAGGTCAAAACCATAGCCTAGAGGCAGGAAGGCCTAAACAAGATCAAATGAGGGTGATACAAAGCAATGAAAACACAGTCAAAAGAAATTTTCTAGATGAAAATTGCACAACCAATCACAACACCACCAATTGTGACGAAAATGACCAAACGAGGAAAGAGATCACCCAACAAGAAGAGACAAAAGTGAGCAAAAGCCACACAAGTTTGAAAGTAAAATGTAGATTAGGTCTAAACTGTCACTGAAAATTGCCAATCAGATATCAAAATGAGATCTAGAGGCAAAAATCAAACTCAACTCAAAGCATCCAACAAAACTTCAAGAGCACCTTGAAAGGTAAAGGGCAATGGAAGACCTTGGATAAAATTATCAAAATGGATCAAATCAAGCAAAAACAACAACTGATTTGTAACAACAAACCATAGATCAAACAAATCTCCAATAGATTAGTGAAAGACAAAAATATCAATGCCCAATCAAAGACAAAATTTCCTCTCAATGGAGAATGACTAATCTAAGGAAATCAAGCAAACAGAAAATGATCTAGACTAGATCCAGCCAGTAAGAAGAAGGCCCAGACAGAGTAAAAATAGAAGTAAAAACTTCAAGAATAATTTTTTTTTTCAAGGCTAAAAGTCCGAAAGCACGCACAACATAGGGAACAGAGTGGTTGGATGCTTTCTCACTAACTGCAAGGGATCGACTGGGATATCTGGGACGCACGAATGATTTCTTGTCAGAGAATCTGGGGAAAAATAAAAAATTCCCTAAAATCCCGCGCACAAGCCAAGAAAAAATCAAAATATACAAATGATAATAACTGAAAATAGCTGAAAAGAGTTGGAAAAATAGGAGAAAACTTAGCAAACCAAAGAAGAGAGAAATCAATAAATCAAAGGCAAAGCAGACACAAAGCAAGTAGGCTCTCAAAGAAAGAACCAATTATGTTGCATCTAAATTTGCAAGGTGTTGTTGCTCTGTGATCTTGTGTCCAAATCAAATCACCAGACAAAGAAAGCAAGACCAATAGAACGATAAGAAAGCCCCAATCCCAAATGATCAATCATGCATCAAGAAGTCAGTTTTAAACTATAAGGAAATAAGAGCACACTTGGCCTCCTCGTAGGTTGGGGAAGGGTTTTGAGTCTAATGCATATTCCCGTACTCAACTCACAATCACAATCAAACAGAGACGACAAGTGACCTTCCTAGGAGGATCTTTAGATCAAAAAGTAATAAAATCAACCATATATCATGCTGAATACAAATTCATATAAGGAAGGAACATGTGTTCCATTAATCATGAAAAATGGATACAATGCTTATACCTTCACCTCAAAACTTCCTCTCCACGATCTGACATATTTTCCCCACTATGACAAGGAAATGAGCATGAAGAGAAACACTCAAGTAGCAAATACCTCACAAGCTCTCTCACTAGAATCAATATGGAAGCATATAATCAAGATCTCTAGCCTCGAAATTTGGTTCTCCAAAACTCTGTCTCTCCAACTTTGTCTAACTCAAACTAGTTTGACCCTCTCAAATGATCCAATATAAATAGGTGTAAGAGAGGTCCCAAGAGGTTGTATGTGGGTTCTCAGGATGACGAGAAGTCATGGAAACTTCTAACTGATAAGTCCTAGCCATCTCAAATAGGTGACAAATCGAACTGATCTCTTAATGACTAAGGCACTCTAGAAGTCATCCCAAGCCGTTGGCATAGAAAGTAGTGAAAAATACCCTAGACACTCCCATAAAGAAGGTTTGGGAGCGCCTAGGAGGACCCAAACTCTCCCATAGGCCTCTATACATACGTCTAGGGGTCAAATCTAGAATCACTTCGATAAAGAGGGGCTGGGAGTGAATCAGAGGCTCGAGATGCTCCCATAGGCCTCTATCCAAGCATTTGGCGGGTAAAACTAAAGAAAAACTAGGTCCCAACTTTGGAAAAAGTAAAAAAACCATGAGGACTAAGGGTCACTGATCTACGGGGGTAAAATAGGCTGATACCATGCAAGATATGGATGATCATCTTGTTGACGACCTCTATTTGGCCATTAGCTTGGGGGTGGAATTTCATGGACGTAGTGAGCTTGGTATCTAACAACGACTAGAGGCTTTCCTATAATGCACTTAGGAAACTATTGTCCTAATCTGAGATAATGGATTATGGGATCCTAAAGTGTACCTACACTCATTCAAAGAAGAGTTTGGAGGTGGCTTCTTTTGTGATACTCTTCTTGCAGGCTGCCAAAATGTCTATCTTGGAGAATCTGTCGATGACCATGTAAACATAATCATTACCATTCTTGGTAGAATAAAGGCCTGACATGTAATCAATGGAGATGGCTTCCCAGGGATGGCTAGGAGTAGGCAGACGAGTATACAGGTCTTGATGCTTGATTTTAGGTTTGGAAATGAAGGAGTTATTGCATGATTTGATGTAATTCCCAACATCTTATCAAATGTTTGGCCAATAAAAATACTTCTGCAACATTGCACTATATTTTCTATCCAAAAATGTCTAGTGACTTGACTTTAGTGCACCTCTGAAATCATCTTGGCACGCTCGCTTGAAGGAACGTAGAAGGAACATAGAGGTGTCATAGGTGGCATAATAACCTGTCCCGGAAGTGAAAGTATGGAAATTTCTTACGTTCCAAGAGCATCTGATATGTGGTGCCGAATTCTAGATCACTCTTGTAAACACATGACCATTTTAAATTCTCGTGTCCATAAGAGTCGAGCACAATGACTAATGCCATGACCAGAGGTCAGCTAAGGTGGTTTGCAACATTATGGGTGCTTCCCTTCTTGTACTTAATGTTCAAATGTAACCGTTGTAGGTATGTGGAGCATTTCCAATGGCGATCGTTCTACAACTTTCCTTGTGTCTGTATGAACTACAGGGTTCGGTGGTTTGTGTGGATGACTGTTTCCTTCTCCATAATGTAATGCTTCCATTATTGGTAGACCTGCACAATTGAATACATCTCTTTTTCATAGGTGGGATACTTCCGAACTGTGTCTGAAAGTGTCTCACTGTGATTTTCCACTGGATGCACCTGATAAGTAAGAACTACACCAATAGCATAGTCGGAGGCATCTGTCTCAATCTCAAATGGTTGCTGCAAGTCTAGTAATGTGAGCACTAGTGTAGATCAGAGGTGATTCTTCAATTCAAAAAATGCCTTCTGTTGGAATTCATACCAAAATAACTTTGCTTTCGCTCCACCCTTGGTGACATGACTCAAAGGCCAAGTGATATGAGAGAACCCCAACATGAAACTACAGTAGAAATTGGCAAGACCCATAAAGTTGTGAAGCTTTGTTAGAGTGGTTGGGGATCAAGATGTCGTCTAAACACACTATCATGAATGAGTTGGTGAATGGCCAAAAGATTTTTTCCATCAGCCTCATCAAGGTTTTAGGGGCATTTGTCAACCCGAAAGGCATGACCAACCATTCGAAAAGGCTCTCCTTAGATTTGAAGGCAAGATTCCACACATCGGAGGGTTTGATTGGTACCTGGTGATCACTGGAATTAAAGTCAATCTTGCTAAAATATATGCCCCCCTTGAGCTGGTCAAGAAGGTCATCAACTAGTGGGATTGGATACCTATTTTGGAAAATGATCTTATTCAATGCCTGATAGTCAATACAGAGTCTCTAGGTCCCGTCCTTATTCTATACCAAGATGATCGGGCTCCCACATGGTGATGAACTTGGCAAAATGTTCCCTTACTACATCAACTCCGGAATATTCCTCTTGATTTCATCATTCTCCAAAAAAGAGCGTTGATAGATCGGCCTGTTGGATAGAAGCATGCTTGGGATCAAATCATTGGAGTGCTTGACTTGAAAGTGTAGGGGTACCCCGGTGGGTGAGGTGAAAATGTCATTGTATTCCTCCATGAACTTGTCCATCAAATATTGTCGTGCGTAGGAGCCCTGTCTAGAGGCCGTGGATGTGGCCACAATATTCTTCTTGCCTTGAGATCGAATCATAAGGAAGACATATTTTCTGGTCTAGGAAATGATCTTATTGCATTTCTTCATAAAGACCAAAGAGATGATGGTAGGTGGTGCTAGCTCTAGTATCATGTATAAGCTATTTCCAAAATAAATAATAATAGTATGAGGCCTAAACTCATACACAACATGATGCTTCCACAAGTATGGTTGGCCTAATAATACATCATATAATTCAAGAGGAGAAACATCACACAGTACCTCATATGTGATGGGCTTGATGTTGTAGGGAAGGGGATATTGATGGCTGACACGAAGATCTCATTCTTGGTGAGGCCACCCGATGTTGTAGGGATTATTGTGTGGTTTGGTAGGTAGGCCCAACCACTTCAAGACCTCCATTGATATGAGGTTATTTTGGCTTATCTTTTCAACAATGAACTATAGCAGAGAACCCTTCACCCACATCTATGAGTTGAAGATCCACTCGCCCTCCTCTAGATGATCAGGATCAATATTTTGGACCTTGGTGGTGGCAAAAGTGGCACTAGGCTCCACATCAATAATATATTTCCCTTTTTCATTCCCCTTGTTAGGTTTTAACTTATAGCCAGAACATGCATATGATTTAAAAGCTTTCATCTCAGCCACCAGTGACTCCTTGCCTCAACACTCACTTGTGTTGTGAGTGGGGCTCTTATGAAACTCACACCATTTCCATGTTTCCTTCTTCTTCATGGTGTGCTTATTTTCTTGTGGCTTCGATGGTTTGTCCTGGGTCGCCCCGCCTTAGCTTCATCCTTTGTTGTATGGTTTGGGGGCGCCTTCCTGTTTAAATATATCCTCAATATTGACAACATATCGATAGGAGGTGCAAAGTGAGGAGATATCCAAGAACTCCATCTTTTCATGGATGTACTTCTATAGACCACTGCAATACTTGAGAATCAAATGCCCCTCAAAACCCTTGTTACACAAATTCGTACAAAGGGTATTAAAAATATTTGTGAAATCTAGCACGTCTTCCTTCCTTCCCTGTCGTGGTATGGTCCACTTTATGTATTTATCTTGATAGCTCCCAACAGGGTAATATTGTTACTTGATTGTGTATCAGAAAGAATTCCAAGTGGGTGTGGTTGAAAACAATGAGGGTTCCCTCTCGTCCTTCTCTTCATAGTATGTTTCCCACTATTCCTTGACATGGGGGGTGACTTTGAGTGAAAAAGTAATATTTTCCCAATTTGAAAAGTCATGAACCGAAAAATGTCCTTCCAACATATTTAACCATCTATCTACGATGTCTGCATCTATCTAGCCTTCAAATATGGGAATGTCAAATTTGACTTGTATCTTAAAGGGATTGGCACCTCAAGAGTGGTTGTTGGATGAATATGTGTCACCTATGGGTAGCCGCTGAAGCATCTTAGCAAAGTTATCCGTCATCATGTTCCTCTATCGCTCGAGGGCTTCCTCGAGCAATATTTCGAAAGGATATACTGCTCCCTCGTCTTTCTTTTCTTTCTTTTCTTTGGTGTCAACCACTCAAAAATGTCTGATGTGTCCAATAATGGGGGAAAGTATGGCTACATCCGATCCACACTGAATACTAGGTGCAGGCTAAGGAATGATGGAATGCTGAGCTTGAAATCATTGTCTCCTAAAACATTAGTGATGGTGTAAGGCCCATATCAGAGCGGGAGAAGCTTGTAGTAGGCCCCGTCAATGCGCTCCTTCTGCAAATGTAACCAAACTTTGTGGCCTTGAAACTTGTGTGGCACTCAATGCTAGTCATGATGTTGTTTACACTTAGCATTTTCTCTGTTTGATATGTCATGGACTTGTTGGAGGATGTGCTAAATGCACTCATTGAAGCTCTTAGCTCTGTCAACTTCGGATTGGACATGAGCCAAATCTACTTGAATAGATGACAGTGGTATGGCAACATCAATGGGACATAATTGTTGGAATCCTAGTCCCACCTGAAAGGAGATGTGGCCAGTTGAGTTATGGAGAGCTATTTTGTAGATGTGTTGGACATAGGGGAGGATTTTATCCCATGTTCCTGGATGTTTTGAGTTGTACATGCACATGATATGCATGATCATCCTGTTGATTACCTCTGTCTGGCCATCAATTTGGGGGTGGAAGGCTATAGACTTAGTGATATTGGTATCCAACAACAACCAGAGGCTTGAAAAAAATGAACTTAGGAAACTGCAGTCCTGATTTGAGATAATGGACTGTGGGATCCCAAAGTGTACCCACACTTTTTCAAAGAATAGTTTGGCAATGGATTCTGTTGTGATACTCTTTTTGCAGACCATCTTGGAGAATCTATTGATGACCATGAAATAAAGGTCATTTCCATTCTTGGTAGAAGGAAGGCCCGACATGTAATCCAGGGAGATGTATTCCTAGGGTCAGCTAAGAGTAGGCAGAGGAGTATACAAGCCTTTATTCTTGATTGTATGTTTGGAAAAGGAGAAGGAAGTGGAAGATTTGATGTACTTCCCAACATATTTTCAAAGGTTTGTCCAATAAAAATACTTTTGCAACACTGCCACCGTCATTTTTATCCCAAAATGTCCAGCGACTCAACTATAGTATGCCTCCCCAATAATTTTGCATGCTTGCTTGAAGGAACACAAAGGTGTCCTAGGCGGCATAAAAACACGTCATGGAGGTGAAATTCTGGCACTTGTTCACCTTCCAAAAGCATCTGATATGTGGTGCCGAATTTTGGATCAGTCTTGTAAAGATATGACCATTCCGAAGTCTCGTGTCCAAAAGAGTTGAGCAGAGTGGTCAGTGCCATGACCGATGAGCGACTGAGGCAATCTGTAACATTTTTGGTTCTTCCCTTCTTATACTTAATGTTCAAATGGAACTATTGTAGCTTTGTTGACCATTTCTTATGGCAATCGTTCTGCATCTTTCCTTGTGTCTGTATGAATTGCAGGGGTCAGTGGTCTGTGTGGATGACCGTTTCCTTCCCTATAATGTAATGATTCCATTGCCGACAAGACTGCACAATGGAATACATATCTTTTTCATACGTGGGATACTTCTGGACTGTGTCTGAAAGTGTTTCACTGTGATATGCCACTGGATGCCCTTGCTGAGTAATGATTGCACCAATAGCATAGTCACAGGTATATGTCTCAAGCTCAAATGGTTGTTGCAAGTCTGGTAATGTGAGCACTATTGTAGAGTAGAGGCGAAACTTCAACTCAGAAAATGCCTTCTATTGGGATTTAGACCAAAATAAATTTTCCTTCACTCCACCCCTAGTGACTTGACTAAAAGGGCAAGTGATATGAGATAACCCCAACATGTACCTACGGTAGAAATTGGTAAGACCTAGAAATCTACAGAGCTCTATTCGAGTGGTTGGGGCTGGTAAATCCCGAATAACTTGTATCTTGGCTAGGTCCACATGCACACCCGTCTCATCAATGATGTTCCCTAGATATTGAACCTAGGTCATACCAAAAGTGCATTTCTCCAAATTGGCACACAATTTGTGTTGTCAAAGGGTTTGGAGGACCTGTCGAATATGGTGGAGGAGCTCTTCCCACATCTGGTTGAAGATTAGGATGTCGTCCAAATAAACTACCACAAATAAGTTGGTGAAGGGCTGCAAGATGTTGTCCATTAGCCTCATGAAGGTTTCAGGGGCATTCATCAACCCAAAAGTCATGACTAGCCATTCATAAATTCCCTCCTTGGATTTGAAGGAAGTTTTCCACACATTGGAGGGCTTGATTGGTACCTAGTGATAACCAGATTTCACGTCAATCTTGCTTAAATATTTCATCCCCTTGAGTTGGTCCAGAAGGTCATTAATTCATGCGAATGGATACCTATTCCAACAATGATATTATTCAGTGCCTGATAGTCAATACATAGTCTTCAAGTCCCATCCTTCTTCTATACCAACACGATTGGGCTCCCACAAGGTAATGAACTTGGCCTGATGTACCCTTTTTGTAACAACTCTTGAATCTACCTCTTGATTTCATTGTTCTCTAGAATAGAGCATCGAGATATCATCTTGTTGGGAAACGACACACCCAGGTTCAGATCGATGATGTGCTTGACTTGACAGTGTAGGGGTACCCCTGTGGGTGAGGTGAAGATGTCCCTCTATTCCTCCACATCATTGTCCATCTGCTTCTATCGTGCAAAGTATTATCCTCCACAATATCCCAAGGTTGAGAAAGGAGATCTAAGGAGGTAACCTCATACCTCTTAGGGTTCAGAAGCTAGCCCTGCTAAACTAGAGAGGACTCTCTCTATAAATCTCACAACAAAATATGACTAGAGTGGGAAAAATATATTATGCTAGGTATGTTCAGCTCTAGAGTTTTTAAAATTAGGGTTTTGTTGGATCAAGGGTGAAAATCAGGGAACTAGGTCAAAAGATTAAAGGTTTCAATTGCAAAGATATAAAGGAGAAGGGTAGGTATGCCTTTGTGATACTTTGGGGTTATGTCAATGTAGTGTAGGGTGGAAAAGAAAATATCAAAATGAGCATGGTAAGCATGAATTCATTTATCAGAAGATAGGTGACATAAACATGAAATTCCTAACAAAACAAAGCTTAAACTTAAGAATTCTATTTAAAACCTCTTAGGAAAATCATTGAAAAGCATAGATATGGAAAGAAGATGAAATTATCATTCATATAAAACTATAACATAGATAAAACATTATCAAAAACTCACAACAAAAGAATTTCTAAATAATAGCTGCAATTGACCTTTGATTTCCTGTAAAAAAGATAATTGAATACAAGCTCCAAGAGTTCTACTCACTAATGTCCAACACTGAATTTGAATGAAAACTAGATACAAATATACCAAATAAACATTTCCCCTCTCTTAGGGTCGATTCCTTCAGTTTAGGAATCAATCACATGAATTTCTCAACAAACCCTAATGTCTAGGGAGGTTAAAACAAATCCTCCTTTTAAACTTTGACTAAACTGCTCCTCGTAAATGAGGCCTAAAATTACATGAAAATTACTCTAACAAGATTATTTACCTCCTATTACATCATTTCAACTCATAAAAGAAGAATAATATCATAAAACTTCGAACTGGAGTGAGCAAACTGAGAAAAGTGAGTTCCAGACAAAAACGTAGTGAATTGCCTAAAAACGCAGCGTCCCTGGAGAATATGTAGTGTGCAGCTTGAAAGACACTTTTGGAGGGGTTTTTCTACTCCAAATTTACCTCATGATAGCTCATTAGAAATCTCTATATATCTATTACCCAATGGAGTCCTCAAGCACTGAAAAAGACTGATTCTAGGCCTCCAAAACTTAATTCTCCCACAACTACTCCAAAAACGTAGCATGCTGCTCAAAAAGAGGGCATAAAGGTGTTTTTAGGCATTTTTTTTTACTTTTTCACCTGCCAGATCATCTTATTGTGGAAGTTTGGTTTGCTAGGATTTATGTAGTGGTCAAAAGGAATCCATAACACTAAGCCATTTATCAAATAGAGCCCCGCAACAAAAATGTAGCGTGGGCCATGCTGTCTTTTCTAGCCAAAACATGCTAAAAATTGGAAAAATGCCCAAAAATTCAAAAATTTACCAAAATTTCCCAAAATTTGCTCCATTGACCCTCTGAAAGATAATCAAACTATCAAGGATGCATCAACAAGAAATTCCAATTTATCCTTCTTCTTGAGCTTCTTTAGGATTTTCTTGAGTTTTGCCTTCATGCTCTTAACCCCAATTTGAAAAATATTGTTCTCGGTGTAGTAATGCCTAGCCATGTGCCTTTTCAAGTTGGTTTCTCTGTTGGCCATTTCAAGGAGTTTCTCCAAGTGGAAATTAACTTTATCCATCAAACACTCCCTATTTGTCTCAAAATTTTGTTCAATGGATTTGTTAATGTCTTGCTGCTCCAAAGGTGTAGATGGGTCACTCATTTGGTCTTCATTCCTCTTCATGCCCTTGGTTTTAGGACTTCTTAGCTTTACTTGAACTTCAGTGTCCTCCATTTTCTCTAAACCAATGAATTTCATACCTTTTTCTGGCTCATCCTCTACACCCATTCTAGGTTTTGACATTAGGATTTGATTCGCTTTGAGTTATCTATTTTCCTGCTGCAAAAATGCAATCATTTAGTTGGCTTTAGCTAAATCATCTTTCAAACCTTTAATCTCAACTTCTTTCTCCATGACCAGCTACTTCAATGATTTTCCTTATTTTTTATTAATATGCTCATGGAATGATGTCTCATGGTGATGTGGAGATGCTTCCTGTCAACTGAAGTAGGCTTGGCCCTTTCCTCTTCTCTAGGAGCGAACACAAGCCTCTTCCCTCTGATGTAGGTCTGAGTGATTTCTGCACTAGGTGTCTTATTCACTGAAACTTTGCTAGATGAGCCAACCTCCCTTGGTTTGGATGATGCTGCTGGTGTACTGTGTCTAGTAGGCTGACTAGTAGAAGGCATAAATATTGTGGACTGCATGAAGGTTTCCCAAGAGATGTTCCTTTGTTCAAGCTGGTGTAGGACAATGATTTTAATTAAAGCATGATGGTAGAGACTAGCTTGGTGATCACCCTTTCTGTTTTGCACTTTCTTTTCCATCTTAACTAAATTTCTGTAAAGGTAGTGAGGTAGGTTGAGGGGCTTTACACTGGTGAAGTGCATCAACAATCTGATATGATACATATACATTGCTCAAATCCTACCCTCACATGTAAAATATTTCATGATGAACTTCATTAATGGAGAAAACTTTTCAAGCAACAGTCCAAAAGTAAAAACACTCTTGGGAACCTCTTTGTCGTGAATTTTGATGAAAGCCTTGTAATTTGAAGAGTCCAAATATGACTTTTTGAACCAATTTTCTATAGGTTTTAACCCTATATAAAAATTACCTGTATACAAATTCTAAAACACAGAAAATAAAGAATGTGAGAGCATAACACGTAAAAGACATATACACAGAGATTTCCCCTAGATCCCACAACCGGGACTACCAGCTTGATTTTTCATTATGTTCCTTTCAATGTTATAATACATATTTGTACATCTTGAAGCATCCAATACCATGGACCGAAAACCACCACGTCCAAAACCATGGACCGAAAACCATCGTGTCCAAAAACATTGCGAAAGTCATGCACAAAACCATAGGTGGGTTTGCCCAACCTAACATAGGTTCCAAAACCAAAATTTTCTGAGGCGCTGCCCTGGACCCCATAGAGTGGGGTTACCTACACCCCTCAAACCCCCTATGACCCCCCCGCTACGCAATTGGTGCAACGAAGGGGGGTCTCCGCCCCCCCTCTAATCCCCTGGTTAACTACATGGTCCAGTCATGGAAAGAATATAACACAACCCAACATTTTCCCCATTGTTTGGTATCCATGTGGAAACCACTATTGTCTCTAATGAAGTGATGAAGTCCAACCTTACAATATTGTCCTTATCTCCTCTAAGTTTTGTGGAAAATGGGATGGTTAGTTTAGCATGATAAACCACTTGTTGGATATTCTCACAAAACCCTAGGCAACCAACATTCTAGAAATATTCCTTAGCAAATGGTGAGGAGACCAACTCCTGAGTGTTAAGGGGTTCAAACCATGACACTTGTCCTCCCTAGTTGTAGGTTTTCTTTTTAGTTTGCACGTTCAAATTTTGCACAACAAACTAGGTTATGAGGAATGGAAAAAAACAAAGTTTTAATTAGGGAAAGTGGGGATTTAGGTTTTGTAATTTGAAGTGAGGGGAAAGAGGTGTTAGGGAGGGAATTAAGCAATGGGAAATTTTTTGGAGGTGGATAGGGGTCTTACGGACCTTAAGGAAGTGAGAAATAGGATAGGGAGGGATGGGAAGGGAAGAACATAACTTTTACACAGTCCACACTACCCTTTTTGCTGAAAATGTAGTGTCCAGATGAAAACATAGTGAGCATGGTAAAAACACAGCATGAGAGTTTGAGATGCACAATAAAAGTGATATTCGATGCTGAATGAGTCTTTTGGGTTATTGATGATCAATTGGATTCTTTTGTACATGTGAATGATGAAAGAAATGTTTGGAATGTCTTTAAAACTTACAAAAAACCTTTTCTTGTATATGTCAAAGGATGACAATATACCCTTCCTTTTGCAGTAATATTTTCATAAATGTTGCTTGATACCTTTTATTACCTTTATTTCCTAACATGCTATCTCCCTTGGTGTGAAAACTTAAGACACTTAACTATGATGGCTCTTTGCTTTGAATTTGGACATAGTAATGACAACACTAGTGGAAGCCCTAGACCAAGACTTATATGCTGACACTTCAACTGATCCGAGACCAAAAATGACATGATCATGAAAACTAATGAGAACCATGATTACTGATGGGAGTAGCACTAACCTAGACTAAACAACCAATTCTCATTTTTTATTTTATTTGAAGACCTACTGAAACCATAAAAATTTGACATAAGATCCTAGCAAAAACTTTGAAAGAGCATATTTGATTACTAGTGACTGACATGCACTAACATTGGCTCCAGCTGAGGATGGCAACTCCTTTAGGAGGTGTCATGAACAATGTAGACTAGTTAGCCTTATCCATTGGGCATGGAGTCAAAAAACAAAAAGACTAAACTCAAAACTGAAAACTGACCGACAAACTAAACTAACTTGACAAACTGTAAAAACTGACTTAAATCTAAAACTATCTACTGACTAAACTTACTTATGGCAGCAGACCATCAAGATCTTAGGGCCTTCACCTCCAGCTTCAAATCTAATGATAATCACCCACTTGCAGAAGATATATACATATGTGTGTGTGTGTGTGTCTGTGAAATGATCCCTCCAGTGTAACCAATCCAACAAATGGCTACTTAATTGAATCTTGCTCATAGTTTCCTTGAGCAAGCAGAAAAAACAAAAACTAGGCAACTCCAAGTATCCACTAAAAATGTGCTCATGATCCATAAATACAAGAAAATCCATCTTCCATTTTGATTGTAGAAAATCAGTGTAAGGATCCTTAAAAATTTGAAATGTTACCTTGTCTTCAAATCCAACAAAAATACAAGTACTCCTTTCATTTCGATTTGAAATAATACTTGGTTGTTGATCCATAGCAAGGCATAGGGAAGCCTGAATTTCTGCTACCTGAGTGTTGGCTATAAATTCCTCAAGCATGAGAAACTCTGATTCTATGTTTTGCATATTGTCTATCTCAGACTTATACTCTTCCAATTCATAGTCTAAATCTTCCTTAAACAGAAAACATTCTTCAAGATTATTAAACATGCCAACCCTATCCTCTTCATGAAAGAAAATAGTCCCTGTTAGCTGATCTCCTTGCAAGAAATTTATATCACAAATTGTCTTACTCACAACAAGTTTTTGTATAGTTTCATCAGTCTCATGATTATCAGCATTTAAAGCCGGATTTTAATTTTCAATAATGGAAGAAATTTCACTCACACATTCTTGACAGTGTGAACACTACGAACCTGCCTTAACTTAGCTTGTAACATGGCTTTTCAGGAGATGATCTATTTCATATTCAGACAGAGGAGAAAACTAAGTTTTATAGAAATCAACATTGGCTTGGTGATTATTTTCTTCCATAATTACATTGCCTGAAACCTCCACACATGCCAATTCAAAATTATGATTTGCACAAAATTATCCTTGGAATAGTGTTTAAGAAAATGGATGAGCCAGAGAAACATATATGTGGTGAATGTCTAGAGATTCTTGTTCATGCATTTCATCAAAAACCTCATCTTGGTCTTCACAAACATGATCTTGAAATAAAAACCTAGATAAGGAAGAATTTGGAAAAACAAGTGAATAACTATCTTCATACCTTTCATCCAAAAGACAAGGTTTTTGATGCTCCTGGGAAACTTTAAATGTAGCAATATCTTCGAGTATATTTGATTCCTTGTGTGCTTCAATAGGAAGATTATCAATTTGACTGTCACACGAATGGAGGAAAACAAATTTGTGTTCACTAATTCTTTGCAAAAGTAGATGATGATCACCATAAGGTAGTTCACTTCTTAAGTTTCCTGTACATGCAATTTCAGAATTCTTACTTGGACCAATTTTTTCCTGATTGTTACGATGAAAATATGTTTCATCTTCAAGCAAGGATGGATTTAATATGTGGTGTGAATGATCCTTTGTATCAAAGAAGTTAATCTCTATTATTTTCTGTTGGGAAGAATATTCATAAAGGGCCTCTATGATACCATAATCCATACACTCTTCATCACCCAAAGCCTCTTCAAGGTATTGAATGAAATATTCATAGGATTCACAACAATTTTCGAACATCAAAAATGAATGATGAAATTTTCCATAAAAATCAAAGAATGTTGTGTGGAAATCTTTAAGAGAGTATAAGATAAGTAGGTTTAACCCTTCATACCATGATCTTGCTTTCCCTTCCAGGGTGGCCATAAACATTTTCATCAAATTACAATCCTCATAAAAATTGATTCCAAGCTTATGTATATGCCAGTGAAACTTTATTAGATGTAGAATAGCCTCATCCTCGTTTCCATCTATAAATTTGGGCATATTAGTTTTCCAATCTATGTAAGGAATTTGGTTCAAAACACCAAGAATATGAACTCGATTCACAGGAGCATACCTTCAAGCAGTTGAATCCATATTTAAAATAATTAATTCACCAAGAATTTTTTCAAACTACTGGTTTTTGAACAATGGAGTCGCCATGAAAATTATAAACCTTTGTATTCTTCGACACTGGAGTCATTCGGTGAAAGATGTACAACCTTTCTTATGTTTGATCACTGTTCACGATCGACAAATCAGATATGATTCTTGTCATTCTTTCCCAGGGAAGATATGATCTTGCATTCCCCGGCAACGACACCAAAATGTTATCCTCCATAATATCCCAAGGCTGAGAAAGAAGATTGAAGGAGGTAACCTCAAAGCACTTAGGGTTCGACAGCTAGCCCTACTAAAGAGAGGAATCTCTCTATAAATATCATAGACAAACATGACTGGAGTGGGAAAAAGATATTAGGCTAGGTATGTCCAGCTATAGGGTTTTGAAATTTAGGGTTTTTCTCGATCAAGAGTGAAAATCAGGGAACTAGGTCAAAAGATCAAAGGTTTCAGTTGCAAGATATATAAAGGAGAAGGGTAGGTATGCCTTTGTGATACTTTGGGGTTTTGTCGATGTAGTGTAGGACGGAAAAGAAAATATGAAAATGAGCATGACAAGCATGAATTCATTTATCAAAAGATAGGTGACATAAACATGAAATTCCTAACAAAATAGAGCTTAAACTTAAGAATTCTGTTTACAACATCTTAGGAAAATCATTGAAAAGCATAGATATGGAAAGAAGATGAAATTATCATTCATTTAAAACTATAACATAGAGAAAACATTATCACAAACTCACAACACAAGAATTCTTGAATAATAGCTGCAACTGTCCTTTGATTTCCTGTAAAAAAGATAATTGAATAGAAGCTCCAAGAGTTTTACTCACTGATGTCCAACCCTGATTCTGACTGAAAACTAGAATCAAATAGACCAAATAACCACTTCCCCTCTCTCAGGTTTGAATCCTTCAGTGTAGGAACTGATCACATGAATTTCTAAAAAACCCCTAATGTCTAGGGAGGTTAAAACAAATCCTCCTTTTAAACTTTGACTAAACTGCTCCTCATAAATGAGGCCTAAAATTACATGAAAATTGCTCTAACAAGCTTATTTACCTCCTATTACATCATTTCAACTCATAAAAGAAGAATTACATAAGAAAAAGTTGAACTAGACCAAGAAAACTAAGAAAAGTGAGTTCCAAGAAAAAAGGTAGTGAATTTCCTCAAAACACAGCGTGCTTGGAGAAAATGTAGTGTGCAACTTGAAAGAGACTTTTGGAGGGGATTTTGTGCTCCAAATTAAGCTCATGATAGCTCATTGGAAATATTTGTCTGTCTATTACACCATAAAGTCCTCAAGAAGTGAAAAAGGACTAATTCTAGCTATCCAAAACTCAATTCTCCCACAGCTACTCCAAAAACATAGCGTGTTGCTCAAAAAGAGGGCATAAATGTGTTTTTAGGCACTTTTTTGACTTTTTGACCTGTCAGATCATGCTATAGTGGAAGTCCAGTTTGCTAGGATTGATGTAGAGGTCAAAATGCATCCATAACACTAAGCAATTTTTCAAATAGAGGCCCCCAACAAAAACATAGTGAGGGTCACGCTACCTTCTCTGGCCAAAACCTGATAAAAATTGGAAAAATGGCCAAAAATTCAAAAATTCAAAAATTTACCAAAATTGCTCAAAATTTTCTCCATTGACCCTCTGAAAGATAATTCAAACTATCAAGGATGCATTAACAAGAAATTCTAGCTTATCCTTCTTCTTTAGCTTCTTTAGGGTTTTCTTGAGTTTTGTCTTCATGCTCTTAACCCTAATTTGACAAATCTTGTTCTAGCTGTAGTAATGCCTAGCCATGTTCCTTTGCAAGTTGGTGGCCCTGTTGGCCCTTTCAAGGAGTTTCTCCAAGTGGAAATTAACTTTATCCAACAAATACTCCCTATTTTTCTAAAAGAAAAATTCAATGGATTTGTTAATGTCTTGCTGCTCCAAAGGTGTAGATGGCTCACTCAGTTGGTCTCCTTTCCTCTTCACGCCCTTGGTTCTAGGCCTCTTTATATTGACTTGAACTTCAATGTCCTCCATTTTCACTAAACCAATGAATTTCTTACCTTTGTGTGGCTCATCCTCTACACCCATTCTAGGTTTTGACATTAGCATTTAATTCACTTTGAGTTGCCTATTTTCCTGATGCAAAAATGAAATCATGTAGTTGGATTTAGCCAAATCATCTTTCAAACCTCTAATCTCAGCCTCTTTCTCAACGACCAACTTCTTCAATGATTTTCCTTATTTTTCATTAACATGCTCATGGAATGATGTCTCATGGTGATGTGGAGATGCTTCGCTGTCAACTGAAGTAGGCTTGGCCCTTTCCTCTTCTCTAAGAGCAAACACAAGCCTCTTCCCTCTGATGTAGGTTTGAGTGATTTCTGCCAAATGTGGATTCTTCACTGAAACTCTGCTAGATGAGCCAAACTCCCTTGGTTTGGATGACGCTGGTGGTTACTCTGGCTAGTAGGCTGACTAGTAGAAGACATAAATACTGTGGACTGCATGAAGGTTTCCCACGATATGTTCCTCTGTTCAAGCTGGGGTAGGACAATGATTTTATTTAAAGCATGGTGGTAGAGAGTATCTTGGTGATCACCCTTTCTGTTTTTCACTTTCTTTGCCATCTTAACTAAATTTCTGTAAAGGTAGTGAGGTAGGTTGAGAGGCTTTACATTGGTGAAGTGCACCAACAATCTGATATGATACTTATACAGTGTTGAAAACCTTCCCTCACATGCAAAATATTTCATGATGAACTTCATTAATGGAGAAAACTTTTCAAGCAACAGTCCAAAAGGAAAAACACTCTTGGGAATCTCTTTGTAGTGAATTTTGATGAAAGCCTTGTAATTTGAGGTGTCCAAATCTGATATTTTGAACCACTTTTCCCCATTGTTTGGTATCCATGTGGCAGTAGCTATTGTCTCTGATGAAATGATGAAGTCCATCCCTGCAATATTGACCTTATCTCCTCTAAGTTTTTTGGCCAACTGGCTGGTTAGTTTAGCATGATAACCCACTTGTTGGATTTGCTCACACAACCCTAGGAAACCAACATTATAGAAACACTGCTTAGCAAATGGTGAGGAGACCAAATCCTGAGTGGTTAGGGGCTCAAACCTTGACACTTGTCCTCCCTTGTTGTAGGTTTTCTTTTCTGTTTCTATGCTCAAATTTGGCACACCAAACTAGGTTATGAGGAATGGAAAAAAACAAAGTTTTAATTAGGGAAACTGGGGATTTAGGTTTTGTAATTTGAAGTGAGGGGAAAGACGATTTAGGTAGGGAATTATGAAATGGGAAAAAATTGGGTGGTGGGTTGGGGTATTAGAGAACTTATTGAAGTGAGAAATAGGATAGGGAATGATGGGAATGGCAGCAAATAATTTTTACACAGTCCATGCTACCTTCTTGCTGAAAACGTAGCGTCCAGATGAAAACGTAGCGAGCATGGTAAAAATGCAGTGTGAGAGTTTGAGATGCACAAGAGTGAGATTCGATACTGAATGAGTCTTTTGGGCTATGGATTATCAATTTGAGCCTTTTGTACATGTGAATGATGAGAATAAATGTTTTGAATGTCTTTAAAACTTACAAAAATACCTTTAATTGTATATGTCAAAGGATGACAATATACCCTTCCTTTTGCAGTAATATCTTCATAAATGTTGCTTGATACCTTTTATTACCTTTATTTCCTAAAATTATATCTCCCTTTGTGTGAAGACTTAAGACACATAACAATAATGTCTCTTTTCTTTGAATTTGGACATAGTACTAACAACACCAGTGGAAACCCTAGACCAAGACTTATATGCTGACACTTCAACTAATCCGAGACCAACAATGGCATGACCATGACAACTAATGAGAACCATGATTACTGAAGGGAGTAGCACTAACCTAGACTCAAAAACCAATGATCAATTTTTTTTATTTGAATACCTACTAAAGCCATAAAAAATTTGACCTAAGACCCTAACAAAAACTTTGAAAGAGCATATTTGATCACTTGTGACTAATATGAATGACAGGCACTAACACGAAGGAGACCTGACTGGAAGTCATGGATGTGGCCAAAATATTCTTCTTGCGCTGAGGGCAAGTCATAAGGAAGACAAATTTCTTGGTCTTCAAAATGATCTTACTGCATTTTTTAGCAAAGATCAAAGAGATGGCATTAGGTGGTTCTATCTCCGGTATCCTGTATAACTTATTACCAAAAGGAATCATAATAGTATGAGGCATAGACTCATACATAGCATGATACTTCCACAAGTATGGTTGTCCTAATAAAACATCAAAAACTTCAAGAGGAGCAACATCACGCAACACCTTATCTGTAAAGGGCTTGATGTTGTAGGGAAGGCGACACTACTCGCTGACGTAGAGATCTCTTCCTTGTTGAAGCCACCCGATGTTGTATGATTGCTTGTGTGTTGTGGTCGGTAGGCCTAACCTCTTCATGATCTCTGTTAATATGAGGTTCATTTGGCTTCCTCTGTCGACAATGAACTGTAGTGGAGAACCCTTCACCCACATCTATGAGTGAAAGAGTTGCTCCCCCTCCTCAGGATATTTGGGCTCAATCTTATGGATATTTGTGGTGGAAATGGTGGCACTAGGCTCTGCATCAATAATATGCTTCCCTTTTTCATTCCCCTTGTTGGGTTTTGACTCAAAGTTGGAACATGCATCTCATTCAAAAGCTTTCATCTTAGCCACTAGTGACTGCTTGGCTTGACACCCACTTGTGTTCTGAGTGTGGCTCTTATGGAACTCACACCATTTCCCTGTGTCCTTTTTCATCTTCATGGTGTTTTTCTTTGCTTGTGGCTTCGGCGGGTTGTCCTGGGTCTCCCTACCTTGGACTTGTCCTTTTTTTTTTGTGGTTTGGCGGTGCCTTTCCCTTGCTTTGGATTCACAGATCTAAAGTCTCACTTCTTTTGTTTAAATTTGTACTCAATCTTGAAAACATACCGATAAATGACTCCAAGCGAGGAGATGTCCAGGAACTCCATCTCGTCATGGCTGTATTTGAATACCAAATGCCCCATAGAATCCTTAACCAACTTCGTACAAAGGGTATGGAAAATATTTATGAACTCTGACACGTCTTGGTCCCTTCCTTGTCGCAGTGTGGTCCACTTTATGTATTTATCTTCATAGCTCCCGAAAGGGTAATATTGTTCCTTGATGGAATCTCAGAAAGAAAGCTAAGTGGGTGTGACTAAAAAAAATGAGGGTTCTCTTTCGTTGTTCTCTTCACAGTAGGTTTCCCACTAGTCCTTGACATGGGGGGCATCTTTGTGGAGTGCAAAAGTAATCTTTTCCTGATTGGAAAAGTCATGAACTGAAAAATATCCTTTCGACAGATTTAAACATCTATCTATGACATTTACATGTATGTAGCCTTCAAATATGGGAATGTTGAAGTTGACTTGTACCTTAAAGGGAGTGGCACCTCCAGAGTGGTTGTTAATGAAGATGTGTCTCCTGTTGGTAGCCTCCAAAGGATCTAGGAAAATTTATCCATCATCATGTTCCTCTATCGCTCAAGAGCTTTCTTAAGAAATATTTTTAAAGGATATCCTACTCCCTCATCTTTCTTTTCTTTTGCCATCGGAGGTCATCGGGGTTTGTAATGTTGGTATTGCAAAGGTTCAACCAGTTCGAGCCCTAACTCTTTATACCCTGACGTCGTTGGGGACATGTAAAGAAAAACAAAGAAAGAGAAGACCTCTTCGATATCACTGATCCCACTGATCCAGACTTATGTAGGAACACAACATAATACATATACAAACATAAACATCAAGATGCAATAGAAATAAAACTTCATTTCATTAGTATCAAAGAACTGAAATATGCTTACATATAGAATAGCAATAAACTAGCTTGGCGGATGGTAGCTTATCTCTAAGAAGAGATGTGGCTGCTACATACCTTTCAAATATGTTACAATGAGGCTCAAAGGCCTATTTATTGTTGAGAAACAATGGAAAACCCTAAACATCCAAAAACCTGACCCTAGAAGATGAAGTGCCAAAATTGTGGGCCTCGTTGGGGTAAGTTGGTACATCAACTTCTCAGGATCATAAATTTGGTATACGATCTCCATTTGACACGCATGATACCTCATTAGAAATATATATCCAAGGAATACCAATTTCGATTGAAAATTTTGCAAAACAGTGTCATGTTTTCTAGTTTAAAAAAAAAAACATCGTTTAGGGCCTCAAAAATGACTCCAGAAGATCAAGACCCAAAGAGTTGCCAAAAATAGTAAATTGCACTACAATTAAGGAACTAAAAAACTGAAAGAAACAATGGTGGGGGTCCAAGTGGAATAGGTGGGTGGCCAATAACGTCCACCTGGATCATTAGTGGTGACGAAATTAGTAAATTAGTGGTTGTAGTTATTTTGGAATTTTGATTTATAATATAATGGGTTAGGTATTAATGTGTTTGTGGTATTGGAGTGGTGTTAATGAGTTAGTGGTTTAGAATCTCTTCTAATGAAGTCAAAAATTGATTTCAAAAGGGTCTTATAATTTATGAGAGGAAGTATGTTTCCTCATTGTCATTTAAACTTATTATTTCATTATTATGTTCCTATGGTGTAATAGTTTTAGAAAAAAAAAATTTATTTCGAGAGTTCATGAATAAATACTCCTTGTTATGTAATGGAAATATCCATTAGGCTAAAATCTTAGTTTTTATAAAGATGTTGCATTATTATGTAGAGGATATAATAGTAGAATGAAAGAATGCATGTTTGTTGTATTTGGAGAAGATGAATTATTATGTATAATTTGTAATCCTGTTGAAGATAAGTAAATGAAAACACAGAATGAGAATATCTACCATCTTACAGTCACACATGGATATATTATGTATAAGGTTACATTTTGTGTATTTATTTTATCTGCAAGTAGAGTTTTATATAATTTCCCACTATTGGGTAGACTTTTCCAAGTTGAAGTAAATCAACTTAGTAGAGGTGTGTGGTTTGCTAGTGTTTAGAAGTGAAGACTAAGGTTTTTGGTAGTATCACAAGGTTTCAAAGCATAGTTTCCTTATCGTGCTAGCATTATAGTAAATTATTTTAATTGTTTTTAATATATTAATATATTAATAAATTAATATTATAATTTAAACATTATTGTTCAAATATAGCCATTACTTGGAATTATGTCTCTACATTTCTCTCTATTTAAGCCTTTTCCATGGTCTGGCTCTTCATCTTGTCCTAATGATGAACCACACTTGCTGGTTCAAAACGCATCAACCAAAAAAATTCTCTCATGTGATTCTAATGGCAGAAGTGTCCTCAGACACATAATTTTATTAATCAGAAAAAAATAATTACATAATTGATTTGCAAGAGCTTACACCCGAACAACCAAACACTCTTGCAATGAGCTATTTATAAGCTCCATGTCCTAACTACCTCTAATTATGAATCACTTATTAAATAACACATGTCCATTTACATTAAATGCTATTCAAACCAACTAGCTAACTAATCTCCTAAAATAGAGCCTAAGATACGACACATTTGGAGAGCCATATCTTGTTACAACAATATACTAATTCTAATTGTCTCCATTAAATAATTAATCATTCTAGAATAATTATTAATTTAATTTCTTAAATTAATAATTATTTTAATTCAATTTTATAACCTATGATAATAAATTATTTTTGGATCATCTAACATTCCCCCCTATGATCCAAAGATACATTACAACAGATACCAAGTTCATCTCTGAACTTAGTAAATTTTATTCTGCCAAGCAGTTTCGTGAAAATGTCGGAGATCTGATCTTCGAAAGGACAATAAACTGGCTTGAGGACATCTTTGGCAATGAGAGATCTGATATGATGATACTTGGTGTCCGCATGCTTTGTCTTTGAATGAAAAACTGGGTTCTTGGCAAGTTTGATAGCTGACTGACTGTCGATGAATAATGATGTAGCTTCTGCCTGAGAAATGCCCAAATCTTGCAAAATTCGGCGCAACCAAACAATTTCACATGCTGCTTCCCATGCTAAAATGTACTCTGCTTCTGCTGAAGAAGTGGCCACTGTAGCTTGTTTCTTACAACTCCAAGATACTGTTGCTGACCCCATATTCATTAAATAACCCAATGTTGATGCTCGATCAACAATACTCCCAACAAAGTCGACATCGAAATATCCACCAAGTACAAAAATTTTAGTCTTTGTGTAAAGAAGACCAAAATCTTTTGTTCCTTGGATATATCGAAGAACTCTTTTGGCTGCATTCCTGTGGCTGTCTCGTGGTTATTACATAAAACATGAAAGAATAATGACTGCATAAGATAGATTAGGACGAGTATTTGTCAAATAAATCAAGCTGCCAATCAACTGTCTGTAAGTTGTACTGTCCACCTTTCCCCCCCTTCAAATTTTGAAAGTTTCAAGTTTTGCTCCATGGGAGTGAGAACGGGCTTGCAATCTTGCATGCCAAATCGTTGAAGAACCTCTGCTACATACTTACTCTAAGAAATGAAAATATGATGTGGACATTAGAAGACTTCAACTCCAAGATAGTAGTGAAGCAATCCCAAATCTGTCATCTTAAAACCTGCTTGTAACTCCTTTTTCACCTGTGCAATATGATCATCATGGTTGCCAGTAATGATCAAATCATCTACATACATAACAAGAATTACCAGATATTTTCCCTGTTGTCGCACATACAAAGTATCATCAGATTCACTTCGTTGAAAACCAACTTTCTTAAGGTAGTCATCCATCTTTGCATACCAAGCTCGGGGAGCTTGTTTTAATCCATATAAAGCCTTAATCAATGTGCAGACTTTATGTTCTTGTCCTTCAACTTCAAAACCTGGTGGTTGGGTCATATACACTTCCTCCTGTAAATCCCCATTGAGAAAAGCACTTTTCACATCCATTTGATGAAGTTTCCATCCTTTTTCAGCGGCCAATGCAAGTGTTAATCGGATGGTGTTCCATTTAGCTGTTGGAGCAAAGGTTTCTTCATAATCAATGCCTTCCTGCTGCGCAAAACCTTTTGTGACAAGTCGTTCTTTATACTTTTCAAATTCACCCTTCTGATTATACTTAATTCTGTAAACCCATTTGCATCCTATGGGTTTAACATTCGCTGGACATTCAACAAGTTTCCAAGTGTTGTTATCAATTACTGCTTTATATTCTTCAACCATAGCCTGTTGCCATTCTTTATGTTTTACTGCCTCTTTTTATGTGGAAGGTTCAGTAAAATCATTTGCTATCAAGGAAAAATTGCCTTCACTTCTATGTGCCCTTCTGGTGCCAGTTTTATTCTGTTCATCAGGCTTT